>RJWM01001861.1:29737-72445 GCA_004363535.1 Dasyprocta punctata | reverse complement strand
TAAACGATTTTTTTTTTGGGGTCTTTTTTTTTTTTTTTTTTTGTCTTTTTAAGACAGGATCTCACTATTCAGTTCAGGCTGTTCTTGAGCTCACTTATAGCTCAGGCTGGTCTTCAACCTGCAGTGTTCCTCCTGCCTCAGCCTCCCGAGTGCTGGGATTACAGACTGTGGTGTTTGTTTGTTTGTTTGTTTGTGTCTTTTTTTTGGTCTTTTTTAAGACAGGGTTTCACTATGTATGCAGTTCAGGCTGACCTTGAACTCACTTTGTAGCCCAGGCTGGCCTAGAACTTAGAACTCACAGCAGTTTTCCTGCCTCAGCCTCCCGAGTGCTAGGATTACAGGCATATGCCCCCACGCCATGCTAAAATGATTTTCTGGTTTACATATTATAGAAATTTTGATTTAAAGTTCTAGTAACTTTCTTTTGTGATTCCAGAATCAGTGGTACTGCCTTCTATAAAATTGAGTATTTCCTTGCACTGAGTATAAAGGAATCTTGCTTTTAGGAGATTGAAAAAGGCTGAAGAAAGTAGAAACAGGAAAGAAAAAGCAAATTGGTTGTTGCAAATTGCTTTCGTAATAGGGTTATTATGCTGATACAGGTTAACTGGAATCTCCTGTTTCATTTTTTAAAGTAACCTTTTTTAAAGATTAGTTTGATCGTGTTGTGATCATAAGTGACACCATTCAGGTTTTCTGGGTTTTTGGTTTGGTTTGGTTTTTTGAGACAAGGTCTCACTATGCAGTTCAGGCTGGCCTTGAACTCACTGTGTAGCTGAGACTGGCCTCAAACTTGAAGGGATCCTCCTGCCTCAGCCTCCTGAGTGCTGGGATTACAGGTGTGTGCCACCACACCCAGCCCAGCACCATTTTGATTTGGTCTAGTGTGCTGAGCTTTGGTACAGGAGTCTACTTGTCCAAAAAGTGGACCACTCGTGAACTTCACAGTATTTAATACAGAGTAATCACGTGTATTTCAGTGCTTTGTGTTAAACTGCGAATCTTTTTCTTAGACATTGGAACTTGCCAGGAATCCAGCAATGATGCAGGAAATGATGCGAAACCAGGACAGAGCCTTGAGCAACCTGGAAAGTATCCCAGGGGGATACAACGCCCTACGCCGCATGTACACGGATATCCAAGAGCCGATGCTGAGTGCCGCGCAAGAGCAGGTGACCCCCGCTCCAGGGCGGGCCTAGGAGGTCGCCGGGCAACATGCGATGCATGTGGCTGAGAGGGCTTTCATTGGGAATGTGGCTGTATTAGAAAACAGCTCCATATTTGTTATTTAAAACAAATTTCATTTATGATTTTTGTATCTTTTATTACAGTTTGGTGGTAATCCATTTGCTTCGTTAGTAAGCAATACGTCTTCTGGTGAAGGCAGTCAACCTTCTCGTACAGAAAATAGAGATCCGCTACCCAACCCATGGGCTCCACAGACTTCCCAGAGTTCCTCGGCTTCCAGCGGCACCACCAACACTGTTAGTGGCACTGCCAGTAGTGCTGCCAGTGGCACAGCTGGGCAGAGTACTACTGGGCCAAATTTGGTGCCTGGAGTAGGAGGTATGTATAGAGTCATGATTTTTTTTCATTGTCCTGACTCACATAATGAAAATATTAATATAATTCTTTGTGCTTTCGTGTGAGTGTATAATATATATATATATATTCATTTTGAGAAGTATCTTTCTCATGTTGTACGTTTTGTGGGATACTGTTTTGAGAGGGAGGATAAAATCATATACTTAATAGGGTACAAGATGTTTTGACATGTGGGTTGTAGTATGATTAAGTCAAGCTGATTGACATATAAGTCACTTCATATACTTATTATTGGGTGAGCATAGTCTCTTAGCAATTTTCAAGTGTTTAGTATGTTAGTATTGTAGTTACCATACTATACATAGTCACATGCTATACATGCAAAATTTTTAAAGTAGTAATGGGGTTATCCTGTTACCATTTGTAGAACATAATTGAGGAAGCCACAACTAGTGGAGGGAGCTTGTTTATGGGTTGTTTAGGTAACCCAGGACTTGTAAAATGAAGGTTGAGGAGGTGACGAAGAGATTAGAAAAATAAGACAAGCATCCACTTATGGATAAAGACAGAGAGGCAGGGGGAGAGAACTAACCTTCCTAGCTCTGTTATAAGTGTTTTGATTAAGATGTGGTTTATGTAGCTGTTGATACCAGGCTTTGAACATTTCAGTGACTGTATATCCATGTTACTGTCATACTAAATAGGACATGAAACATTTTTGTCACCACAGTAAATTGTTTTTATGCTTCTTGCTTTTCAGTTCTCCTGCCATGTAGGCAGCCATTATAAATTCTTTTTGCCATAATAAATTAGTTTTCCCTGTTCTAGGAATTCATATAAGTAGAATTAATGCAGTATCTAATTATTTTTTTAATGTGGGGTAGGGGGGCCTCATTTTCTTTCACTTTTTTTGGTGGGGGGTACTGGGGATTGAACTCACAACCTTGCGCTTGCCAGGCAGGCACTTATGCCACTGAGCTAAATCCCCAGCCCTTTTCACTCCGTTTTTGAAATCTATCCATGTTGTGTGTCTAGTTTGTTCTGTATTGGTCTTGTGTGGGAGTCATTACAATATATGTGACTTTTTTTTTTTTTTTTTTGCTAGCTTCACTCTACTTTGTAGAGATGAATAGTGCCATGAATTAGAATTGAAACTGGGGAAACAAACTTCAGATTCCAAAATGAAGTAAGCCCAGTACATAGACAAAATGGACTATTTTGTGACTGGCAGTGTGGTGTCTGGAGACCTTAAAATCGGGGCATCTGCTGAGTTAGAATGAGGTCAGATTATCTGTGTAAATCTGCAGCGTAGGTACAGTGAGGGTCACAGGTATTGTGTCCATGTTGCCCTGGGAGAGATGGGTCTTGACTCCATCCTTAGATGATTCTTGTTGAAGTTCTTGATGAATACGTTTGCATTGTGCTTTCTTCAGTTTTGTTCTTTGCTCACTGCAGTACTGTGAAAACAAGAGTATAGTATATCAGTTCCATTTAGATGTATGTTCATTTCTGAGGCCATTTCTTTCTGAAGGCCTGGGCCTAGGTTTAGGTATGAGTTTATGTTGAACAATTTCTGCTTGTTTCTCAGTGAGCATAGTTTATTTACTCTAGGATTGCTTCTGGTATCTTTGGGCAAATCCTTGGAGCTCGACGTCCTGTAATCCAGATAGGTTCCTATACTTAGATCCAATAATAAGCACAAAATTTTTTGTTTTCTATCTTTTTTTTTTTTCGTGGCACCAGAGATTAAACTCACAACCTCGTGCCTGCCAGGCAGGCGTTAAGCCACTGAGCCAAACTCCAGGCCCTAGGTTTTTGAGACAGGGTCACGCTATGTAGTTCAGGCCAGCCTTGCACTCATGTTGTAGCCCTAGCTGGCCTCGAACTCAAAACGCTCCTCCTACCTTAGCCTCCCGAGCATTGGGATTAAAGGCGTGTGCCACCACGCCCGGCTCAAGTTTTTGTTTTCTGAAGGTATCTTTAAACATGTAAAGATTAATGGGAATTGTAATGGGAAGGGTTACTGAAGGTTCCAGGGAAAGTTTGGTGTTTTTACTTGCTTATGAGAAGAGAGTGTTACCGAAGTAGGTGGTAGACTTCATTCAGCAGTAGTAAGCTTTAGTACAGGAGGGAACACATAGTTAATTATCTGTGTTATTGTTACTGGAGCACATGTTCCCTGGATTTATTCTGGTTTACTTTTCTAGATGAGGCTCGTTAAAAATCAGATTTCCAGCTGTTTAACCTCAGGCCTTGTGGAGTATTTTGTGACAGGGATTTTAAGATGTTTCTGTAATGTGCTGAGAGATTATGATGATGTGCGAATGGTAAGAAGTTTACTTCTGTCCACTTTTCTCTGGACAAGACTTAATAATTGGATTTTTTTTCTTTTTTTTGAGATAGGGTCCTACTATGTAACTCAGCCTAGCCCTGAACTCATGACCCTGCTACCTTAGTCTCCTAAGTGCTGGGATTAACAGGTGTACACCACTGTGCCCCACTGTGGTGTATTCTTTTCCAGCTGTTCATAGTTAAAAAATCAGATGCTAATTTTATCCATGAATTAGATCCAAGATCATTAGAGTGACAATTTTAGTCCTCATGTTAACTTGCTGCTTCTATAACACATACCTGTGATAAATCCACTTGAAGAGAAGAAAGGTTTATTTTGCCTTATGATGTCAGAGGTTTCAGTCCATGGTTGCTTGTCTTCACTGCTTTTGTGAAGGTAGTACATTGTGGTTGTAGAAGCCCATCAGCTCATGAAGGGCCAGCAAGTGAAAGAACAGAGTCCACTTTCCTCTTCAGGACCCCAGTGATCTAACCTCCTCCCACTAGCCCTCACTCCCACAGGTTCTGCCACCACTCAGTATTTCAGGATGTGGGGACCACACCTGTACACATGAGCCTTGGGATATACTCATCTGGGCCATAGCAGTCCTAACACTTGATGTGTAAGAAAGGTGAATTGGAAACATGAGCACGTTTCCCTTAACGTGAGAGGGCTTGGATATACTTTAGCAAGTATCCGAGTCTTGGCAGAGCAGGTGGAACTTCTTATGGGTAAAGAACTTTAAAAAATTCATTGCTGAATGAAGAATCAGAATGGAAAGAGCAACTGATGATCACAGCAATAAATACCCTTTTATAGATTACAATGTGTACCTTGAGGTTTCTAGATATAATACAGGTTTGATAAACATAAAAATAGTGGGGTTTTTTTGTTTTTGTTTTTGTTTTTGAGGCAGGGTCTCACTCTGTAGTACAGGACTGGCCTTGAACTCACTGTGTAACCTGAGCTGGCCTCAAACTCACAGCAATCCTAGGTCAGCCTGCCGGGTGCTAGGATTATGTGTGCTACCACACCCAGCTCCCGTAGTACCATTTTTAAATCAAGAAAAAGTATGCTGTATTCTGCTTGTGGATTTGATTCTTACTATCCTTTTAGGGAGAGGTGCATTGTTGTCACTTTAAAATTACAGAGCAGAGATTTTAACTGCTATCCCAGCTAATAGGATATTAGGGTTTTTTGACATCATGTAGTTGTTGATAATAGCAGCTTTTGTCTAACGATCAAAAAATCAGTTTTACAACTTGTTACTGTGGTTTTTAATTTGATTGCTAATGTTCCAACATTTCGTATTAATGTTCTCATAAGAGGAAACAAATAGCAAAAATAAACGTATTCTGCCAAATTGTCAGCATATTTATGTACTACTCAGATTCTTACTCAACTCTTTGAAGTTTGACACATAATACACACGTGTACAGAAATACACGTAAAGATAAAATTCCTGATTCGTCTTTTCCCAGAAGCACTTAATCTTGAAAGTGAGAACATCTTAGAGCAGGAGTGGCCAGAAGTTTTAAAGGTTGTGCCAATAGGCAAAATTGGAGCTATTATAAGGAAACAAATTTCCACATTATTTATGGTAACATTATAATGCAGCAGTAGTCAAGCATTTTACTCAAAAAATACGTACTATTGAGTAGAATGAACTTTTTTTTTTGGTACTGGGCATTGAACTCAGGACCTTGTGCTTGCCAGGTAGTTGCTTGTGCTGCTGAGCTATATTTTCAGTCCAAGAATGGACTGTTAGGGGATAAGGATTTGTTAATTGGGGGCCACTGTGTTCTGTATTAAAATTTTGCAAATGTTTATCTGTTAGTACTGATGTGATTACACTTCTGTGTTGTTTGAAGTATGCGCTCATTCCCAGAGTGTGTGGTTTTAAGAGTGTATATTCATCAGTTTCGAAGGCATTTATAGAATTCTATTAGATGCTTTTGCATTTAGCATGCCATTGCATTGCAGATTAATGTTCAAATCAAAAGTAACATTTGCTGACTCATAAGGGAACAAGGAATACCATTCAGAATCACTTGCAGTGATTTTAAATTGAATATCGGTTTTGTGTCCAGTATCCTTAATTTTTGGGTGGGGGCGAGGTGTCTCTTCTCCCCAAAAGGCTACACATGTATTTGGCTGCTGATGACCTGTCTTGATTGACTAACAAGGCATGTGGAAACCTAAATTAGTTGCAGCCTAGTTTTCAATTTTTTACTTTGGCAAAGAAATTTAGCTACAATGAGATACTTATCTTAATATTACAATGTTTCCTGTCATTGCTTTCCTATAAGTAAATTATTGTAAGTTCTTAGTCTTATAGTGTCTATGCATATTATATGTTCTTAAATGCCATTACATAATTAACAATGTTTTTCCATCTCATTTGGTAAACTAACCTAGTGTGCCTTGAAATCGTGACACTTGTCCATTTTCCTTTTGTCTTCTGACACAGTTGGTAATGTGCTGGTAATTAAAAGAACAGGATGCGAAGGCAGTTTTACGTGACATGAGTTATAACCGAGTTAGGATGGGTTTGAACTGAGATAATCTGGCTCCAGATGCTGCTTAGCCACTGTGCTCTGAGGCCTCTTCAGTGTTAAAAGCAGCTTGCTGTTGCACTCGGTGAACCATCCCAGCACTCCTAGAAAGTGTGGGTGGAGGCTTTGTATCTGTCCACCTCTAGGTGCAAAGGTTTCCTTCATTCTTTAGTGTGGCCATGATGAGTGCTGAAGGTGATTCTCATTGAGAATGATTTTTTTCAGACCTGGAAGAAAAGTTGACTCAGACTTTCTTATGATATTTTTCAGTGTGCACAAAGCAGTCCTGCTCTGTCTTGTATTCCCACACACCTTGCAGGTGCCTAAACCACAGAGATCCATGTGTACTATATTTCTTATTACACACAACATCCACACACACAAATTTAATGCTTTTTCTTTCCATGTTAACTAAGCACTTACCATGGACACTGGGTATAATTTGCAGTTAAAGGGGCAAGGGCAAAACTAGTTATGAACTTCTTTTTCTCCACAGCCTTACATACATAAATTTGGGTTTTTTTCTTTTTCTTTCTTTCTTTCTTTTTTTTCTTTTTTTTTTTTTTTTTTTTTTTTTTTTTTTTTTTTTTTTTTTTTTTTTTTTTTTTTTTTTTTTTTTTTTTTTTTTTTTTTTTTTTTTTTTTTTTTTTTTTTGTCTTTTTGAGACAGGCTTTTGCTCTGCAGTTTAGGCTGGCCTTGAATTCACTTTGTAGCCCAGACTGGTTTTGATCTTGCAACAATCCCCCTGCCTCAGCCTCCCAAGTGCTGGGATGACAGGCATGTGCCACCACACTTGGCAGCTACATATGTACATTTTTTTCCTTACTGTAGATCTTAGCAATCTCATCGTGATTTTTTTCCCTTAAGTCATCAACTTTTACCTCTTTACTTAGGAGAGCATATCATGGCTCTGAATTGGCAGTAACGCAGCTCTCATGCTTCTGTTACTGAGTAAATGACGGCTACCGGAGACTAGTCCTGCTTGTGACGCGGGTGGGCGGCATCTGCAGGATGGCGCTGCTGGACGGCAGGCACAGAGCAGGGGCCTGAGTGCCGTCAAGCTGCTTAGAGCAGTGTAAAGTTGGAAATTCATGTGTTGTTATTTCCAGGATCTTCCATTTAATATTTTGGGACCACAGTTGAGTGTGGGTCATTGATGCCACATGAAGTGAGTCTGTTAATAGATTATACTCACCCACAGTTGCTAAAATTTAAGTGCAGTATATATTGTATTTTAAGCTTTACCTTTCGTTTATGTATTCCTTAGTGTGTCTTTTTTTCCAAAACAAACTTTCAGCTAGCATGTTCAACACGCCAGGGATGCAGAGCTTGTTGCAGCAAATAACCGAGAATCCACAACTGATGCAGAACATGTTGTCTGCCCCCTACATGAGAAGCATGATGCAGTCCCTGAGCCAGAACCCTGACCTTGCTGCACAGGTGAGTTTGGGATTGCATTAGGAAGAAACTGCACTGTGAATCAAAGTAATAACCTGGTCCAGTGACAGATTCTGGCCCATTTGTGTTGTGTGTTATTACACTAGAAATGTGGGTAAACTACATCCCCAGTGTTTTGGACAGTTTGTTTCTTTGTAATATTAATATGTCACATAGTATGGTTTCTACCATTCATTGTCTAGACTGTACTACTGAATTGTCAGTCTTTTTTTTTTTTTTTTGGTACTGGGGATTGAACTCACAACCATGAGCTCACTAGTAAATCCCCAGCCCTATCGTACTGATTCATGTTGAGTGACAAGATGAGTATAAGAGTTTGATTGCTCTGTCTCTTGAAATTCTAGTCTTCTGTAAAATGTGAATCCTGAAAGTTACTAAGAACAGTATCAGTACAGTTGAAATGCTCATACATAATTAGATTTCTCAGATTGTAATAGTCATGCTAAACATCACGACTATAAATCATGCTGAAATTGTTCATTAAGAGCAGAGTAGGGGTTGTGGGACCAATGTTGTCATTCTTTTTAACATAGCACCCCCCTCCCCCCAGTTAGTATACTGGTCTTTGATTAAATTATTAATTTTCTAACTTGTTTCTGAAAAGACCATAAGTGTAATTAAGACCATAAGACTATTAACACTGGCTACGTCATTCAGGATCACCTGGGGAGTTTGAGAACAGTATCAATGCTTAGGTTTCAAAGCCCCCTTTAGAGGATTTTGATATAACTGCATTAGATCCTTATTTATTTAGGTGCTTCAAGTTCCCTTGGTGATTTTGCATCATTTGGCTTGAAAACCAAGGAAATGTGAAATAAGCCTTGGTTATCTGTTGTTTATACTTGCTGGGGTTTTTTGTTGTCGTTTTGTTTTGTTTTGTCTTTTTTGAGACAGGGTCATGCTATGCAGTTCAGACTGGCCTTGAGCTCACTTTGTAGCCCAGGCTGGTCTTGAACTTGCAATAATCCTCCTGCCTCAGCCTCTTGAGTGCTGGCGTGTGCCACCATGCCGGGCTAGGATATTTACTGTTTAATATTAAAAATAACTTCTGGTTAGGTGTGGTAGTACATGCCTCTAATCTCAGTTGCTTGCATCTGATGTGGAAGAATTGTAAGTTAGAGGCCACCCTGGGAACTTAGGGAGACACTGTCTCAAAAATAAATAGGTAGTTAGAGCTGGGAATATATGGTAGTGTCCTTGCCTAACATGCATGTGGCCCTTTCTACTTAATCCCATTTTAAAATCTTTTCTTCATTATGTCAGATGAAAAGGTTTTTGTTGTACAGACTGTAAGACCACATTAAAAAAAGTATATGGCAGATATCTTGGAGGTATAATCTTTATTAGTAATTTGTGCCCTCGAAAAATTTGTGAAATTGGGCTAGGTGTGGTGTTGCATACCTGTAATTCCGTGACAGTGGGAGTCTGAGGCAGGCGGACCTGCCCACATTCAAGCCCAACTGTGCAGCTTGTGACTTAGTGAGACCCTGTCTTCAAATTAAAAAGGACTGGAGATGTAGCTTGGTGTGATGGCCCTGGGTTGGGGGGAAGAGAATGGGATGGGATGTAAATACTGAGCAAGTTTTTAGGAAAATTTTTATGTTTAAAATTTTGCATATCAAGCCAGGGATGGTGATGCATGCCTTTAATCCCAGCACTCGGGAGGTTGAGATAGGTGGAGCGTTGTGAGTTCGAGGCTGGCTTGGGCTACAGTGTGAGTAAGGCCAGCCTGAATTTAGTGTGACCCTGCCTTGAAAAATATAGGGCCGGGAGTTTGGCTCAGTGGCGTAAGCGCCTGTCTGGCAGGCGTGAGGTTGTGAGTTTAATCCCCGGTACCACCAAAAAAAAAAAAAAAAACGTATCATAGGTACAAAGTGCATTTATAAAAGATTATTTTAGTAATATGAAAGTTACCAGACCAAGTTGCTATTAAACTTAATGTATTTAGAGATATTTTTGATAGTGGATAAAGCTAAAATGTTTGCATTCGTTTAATATAAATGTGGAAATGTATGTAGAATGTTCCTGTTTGTATGTCTTCAGGTGTATATTTGGCTAACCAATAATAGTTGGGTGTGATCTTACTTGTGCAGTATGACTAAAGCGAGTACATTTCCAGTCTTACACTGTGTAAATGGTAGTTCTAAGTTTATAAAGGACTGAGCACTTCCTTATACTTTCAGTATTCTAATATTATATTGGCAAAGAATGCTCAGTGTGCATTCTTTCATTATAGGCAGTTTGGAAACTTTCACAATGTACTTTAATTACCAAAAAATGAAAGTTTGTAGTTTTTCTATTCTGCTTTTGATTTTTATATATTCAAATATTTTCTGAAGTGTTAAAACTATTAATTGTGACATGAAGTCGGGTAAGTTAGGTGAAATATCCTACCAAATGAAATGATTTTCTTTTTTGGAGAAAAAAAGTTTAAGATGACATGCTTTTTCTAGGTTAGTTTAAATAACATAGATCTTGAAAAATAAAGTGATATTTCATCAGTGTGTTTGTAAGAGGAAATACTGTGCTTTTGTAAATAAAGCAGCAGGTTGATTGACCTAAATAGACAATACTTTACTTAGTGTGAACTTGCTTACCTACCTCTTTGACATAAATGCCATGTATCAGTAAAACATTGTCTAACTTCTTGCTGTGATTATTATGTTTAAAGTAAACCCCTCAGCCTTGCAACAACAGGTGAACTGAAGGAGGGAGGGGGCATTTTTCTCCTCCAGCATTTACATATAGCTGCTTTTAAATATGGTTAACTACTAGAGGGCAAGGATCATTTCCACCCCAGACTTTGGACAGGTAAACAGGGTATTAGTAAATCATTGTTAGTTGACTTTTTACTTTGGGGGAAATGCTATAAAAGTTTTTTCGAAGCTATGAGAATTTATTAGTTTCTGGTTTTGCTGATTGTGTATTGTCATCTTATTTTCAGGTATTCCAACATCATGTTAACATTGGCCCTGACTTTTAAATTCTTAACACCTGTTTGAAGTTCAGGCAGTATGCCACTTCTCTCATCTCTGGTAGTAGTGAGGTGAAATCCAGATGCTACTCTTGGTGTTCTCTAATGGATTTACGTCTTTCAGGTCTTAAAACATTTTAACTCTCCCCAGAGGATAGTTGGTGCTATGTTTTGGCTGATTTTTCACCTAGCAGCTCCATTTCTCTGGCAAGTTGGTTGCTGTTTTGTGGTGTTATTTTTCTGGACCTAATATTAGCAGTCTTGCAGTAGTCAGGTAGATACAGTGGTTCCAGATCTGGATTTTCTCTGTGCTTGCCACTTGGATGTCAAGGTTTCTAAGCAAGCCATGTACATAGTTCCATGTTTTGATGTTTATTCTGTCGGTGTAGCAGAAAACGTTTTTGCACAAGAGCCTGTTAATTCCTGTTTTTGTTTCAAAGGCAAAAATTCATCTTTGCTCAAGGAAAAGCCTAAAAACTGATCATTTTTACTTTTTAGGATATTGCATGTCATTATCATATTCGCCACTCTTACTGAGAGAGAAGATGCTTTGTTTTTTGTTTTTTACCTGGAGATCTCTCTTATGGACAGTATTTCCCCTTCTCCTTTTTTATTTATGTTCTACCTTCCTTCCTTTTAAGTGCCAGCTTGGGCACTTGGAGGAAGATAGAATATTAAACAAGGTACATTACTTGCTTAATATTTCCAGTTAAAATTGTTTGAACACTTGCCCCATAGATGATGCTGAATAATCCCCTATTTGCTGGAAATCCTCAGCTTCAAGAACAAATGAGACAACAGCTCCCAACTTTCCTCCAACAAGTGAGTAAGAAAAGATGCTAGCTGTCTTCGGTAATGATTTGCTTGAAATAGTTTGATGATGAACATTTTCCTTGCTCTTCTCTGGCTGATAGCAAAATATAGACTAGAGCGATACTACTCCCAGTTTGCAGGAAATTCAGCTTGATCCTGTCTAAGCCCCATTTCACTGCTGATCTTTTGCTTATATTTCTTAGGCATAAGTTCTGACGAAAGAACCATTTTTATTTTTGCTTTTGAGGATTTAGGATTTTGAATGCTGTATTAATACCATAAAACATTTCCTTTCACTTTACTAACTTTGAAGTGCTTCTTTGTGTCGTGTTACACTTATGGTTTTAATCTTGAGTAACAGGAAAGAGCAACCCTATTCTATTTTACAGGTTTGGTTTCTTTACAATGTTTTATTTCTTCCAAATTAGTAGAATTCCTATTTTCTAAGGGTAGAACTCATTTTCTCACATTTGGAATTAGTAAGATTCATATTGTAGCCTTGTCATATAAGGAAAGTTTTACTGTAAAAATGTACTTGAGATTGCCATGGTATTTAAAAAGATAAAAATCAGTCTTGGTGGTTGTGAAACTGGTAGTACAGAGGCTTTATATATTTATGTAAATGATAGGACTGTAAACCATTATTCAGGGGTAGGTAGTGTCCTTGATCTTATTGTAAATGATATGAGTCAACTTTTTGGTCAGTCATACTGTGTATATTTGGAAGTTGTGAAGCAAAACTCAGGATACATGCATTAACTTCAAATGTGGACCTATTGTTTGGGGTGTACATTTTTTGGTAAAATTGTTACTTCAGCAACAGATAACACTTGGTCAGGAGGAATATGTGACTTTCACCATATTACCATGTTGGACAAATTGTGCATTTGGAGTTTGTCTCTTAGAAATGATACTTTCTTCTTCTGTTGGAGAAGGGGAAGAGTTGTGGCATCCAAATTAGCTCCTGATTGCTTTCCATTATGAAGCTGGCTTTCATGATGGACTTGGGAGGAGGTCAAGCAATGATTCACACAACACAGGTTTGCTGTGAAAGAGAAGAATTTGTTTTATTTTGGGAAAGAAATTGTGAATTACCAGTGTCTGGGAGTAAGATTTTAGATTTTCTGCAAAAACATAGCAAAGAAAAGTTGTTACATTTTACCCTTTGTAACCATTGGTTTTCTTTCTTCCCTTAGATGCAGAATCCTGACACACTGTCAGCAATGTCGAACCCTAGAGCAATGCAGGCCTTGTTACAGATTCAGCAGGGTTTACAGACTTTAGCAACAGAAGCCCCTGGCCTTATCCCAGGGTAAGTTTATTTGGGGAAGATTATGAAAGTGCATAATGGCTACCTTCTCTGACGATTCAGATTTAATGTCCTTCTGCTTTTTAAATTTTTTGGTTGCGATTAGTTTTAGAGTTTTCAAAGTCACAAGTGTTTATTGTAAGAAGAGTGCTGCTGTGTTAAAATGCAATTTGATGTACCATCAGGGCTGGCCTCTAGGTTAGATTGTCTGTGCTTTTTCGTAGATTTACTCCAGGCCTGGGGGCATTAGGAAACACTGGAGGCTCTTCTGGAACCAATGGGTCTAATGCTGCACCTAGTGAAAACCCTAGCTCCACCGCAGGCACCACTGAACCTGGACACCAGCAGTTCATTCAGCAAATGCTGCAGGCTCTTGCTGGAGTAAACCCTCAGGTGACAGTTCTTTCTTCTGTTAAAGTTTCACATACCTTCACAGTAGGATGTTCCAAAAGAAAAAAAAAGTGTCAGCCCTTTATTGTTTAGGCTAATGAAGAACATGATTTTAAGGATGTTGAATCTAAAAACAAGCATTATGAAAATGGTTAAACCTTGATGCTGTGTTAGGTACTAAAGGAAACCTTGTTATGGGTGTAGGGAAGAATGCTTAAAGGTTATCTTTTGTTTTTTTAGAAGTAGCCTTTTAGAAATGTATTCCTCTTGAAGTCCCTGTCTGAAGTCATTTGAAATAGATTTTGTTTTATATGAAAGTTTGTTGGGAAGGAATGGAAACTTGATTATTATTCCTAATACTGCCAGGATAGTTGTACTCTATTTTAAGGATTGTTTTCCAACTAAAATACAAATTACTCACCCTGCTAACCACCCTCATACTGCCTCTTGTGGTAATTTGTGTTACATCTCTACACCTTAAAAATGCAGACCCCCAGACATATTTTTGCATCTGTAAGCATTATTTGCTTTACTAAGAAAGTACCATTAGACAAAGATGATGGCCAATTCAAACGTAAGGTTGCCCCCTAAGTACTTTATGGAAAAAGCGTTTTTAAGGTCTGTCTACTAAATGCTGAATTCTACCCCTCTCTCAATTAGTTTATGTTTGCAATGCATAGCCGTTATCTCCATTTTGTGGAGTTGTGGTACATATATATGTTGTATTTTGATCATTTTTTGTTCCTTTCCTTGCTTTTCCTTCTCCCCTTCTTTCCTCATCCCCTTCATCTTGTCTAAAGTCTACCTTTCTGTTTCCTGCCAACTCTCCTTTATTTTATTCTTTAATTTATTTATATTTTGGATTTCTCATTTACGAGAAACCATGCAGTATCTTAACTATCTGTGTCTGACTTATTTCACTAAATATTATGGTCTCATGAGCCATCCGTTTTTTTACAAATGATGTGAATTCATTCTCCTTTATGGCTGAGTAAAATTAGATTGTATACAGGAGTGATTGGAAAATGTGGATGTTTAAATCAAAAACAATTAGTAAAAGACATGTTGCTATTAATCACCTTAAAATCCTCACTTTTTTTTTATTTAAAAGAAAATGGACACAGAAAAGAGAAACAAAAAGCAAAAGAGACAGACAACAACAAATCCAATACGATAACATTATAGGTTTACAGAATAAGATGATTGGAATTTGACAGTAGTTGTAATATTGCATATCATTACCTTCAAAGGGGTTGTTCAGATTAACAGATATAGACATGTAAAATTGATCTAATCATATGAGTATTAACTGTTCTTTTTCAATAGCTAATGCATTTAGTAATACAGTCATTTTAACTATCCTATGTATACCTATTTATAAATTTACATCTTTTTCCTTTTCCCTTCTTTCCTCCTTTCCCCTTAGAATACCACTTGTTGTCTTTAAAATAACTGCCTATATCATTAGGCTTAACATAATCAAACAAAATAGTTCAGAATAAAACCAAAAAAAAATAAAACAATGGTCACAGAAAAGAGAAACAAAAAGCTAAAGGGACCAACAAACAACAACATATCTGATACTGTAACGTTATAAGTTTACAAAATGAGATGATTGGAATTTGACACTGGTTGTAACATTGTATATCGTTACCTTCAAGGGGGTTGCTCAGATTGACAGATACAGACATGTAATGTTGATCTAATCATATGAGTATCAACTGTTCTCAATAATTAATGCATTTAGTAGTATATCATTTTAACCATCTTGTGTATACCCTCATATAAATCTATGTCTTTTTTCCTTTTCCTTTCCTTCTTTCCTCCTTTCCCCTTGTAATACCTCTTCTTATCTTCAAAATAACTGCCCATACCATTGGGCCTAATATAATCGAACAAAATAGTACAGAATAAAACCAATAACAAGTAAAACAATGGAAGCAATACATAGTAATACAACATTGATTTCTGTAATGCCTCATATTATCTTCTAAGCAGTTGCCTATATCATCTGTTATAATACAATCAAACAAACCAAAATAGGTTAAAATTACTCAAAACAGAACAATGACAGGGTTTCAAAACAAGGTGATCAATTATTAATAAAGGCTACCCTGATATATTTTGTTATCTTTGAAATAGCTGTCTATATCATCATATATGATAAAATTAGGCAAGTCGAGATAGAATAAGATCAAACTAAACAGCTCATTGAAAACAATACTGGACTCAAATCCCGATGATGGATTATTCAATTGGCTGCCCCACTTGGTGATATCCCTCTGCTGCTGTTTCTGTAGCTGTGGACTTTTTTTTTTAATCTCTCTCTAAAGTTTCCTTCAGTATTCTTTGTAAGGTTGGCTTGATTGTCACATTCCTTTAGTTGTTGTTTGTTGTGGAAGTACCTTGTTTCTTCGTTGATTTTGAAAGATAATTTTGCAGGGTACATCAATCTGGGTTGGAAGTTGTTTTCTTTCAGGGCTTGAAATACTTCACTCCAAGCTCTTCTTGACCTGATGGTTTGTGTTGAGAAATCTGACGTGATTCTGATGGGTTTTCCTTTGTAGGTGATGTTTTTATTTCCTCTAATAGCTTTTAATATTCTGTTTTTGTGTTGAATTTCTGGGATCTTGATTATTGTATGTCTGGGTGTAGGTATATTTTGGTTATGTTTAGCTGGAGTTCTATATGCTCCACTTATCTGAAAGTCATTTCCTGTTCCCATGCTTGGAAAGTTTTCTAAAATTATTTCTGTAAATAGGCTTTTAATTTGTTTTGTATTGACCCCTCCTTTTTCATTCACACCTTTTGTTCTTAAGTTATGTTTCTTTGGGTTGTCTTGCAGCCGTTGTATTGTTACTTCCAGGTTCCTTGTTATTTGTAAGAGATCTTTCCTTTCACGATCATAAGCTGCAAACCTGTCTTCAAGGTTTCAAAGTCTATCTTTATTTTCCTTCAGCTGGTTTTGCCAACTTTCATTGGAGTTTTTGATTTCCTGGTAATCTCTTTGAATCTGTTTCATGTGTTCTAAATCTTTTTTGTATTGTTCATTCCAGGTTTTCCTCATTTTCCTATGCTCCATTTTTTCATCTATGTCTCCTTTAGAGATGCCTAGCAATTCTTTTATTATGTTTTTCATTTCTTCTTTTGGTTGAATTAGTATTTCTGTTCTAATTTCTTTTATAGCCTCATGAAGTTGTTTCTTTACTTCAGTTGTCATCACCTCAGAGACTTTAGTTGTGGGACTCCCGACCTCTTCTGTGTTTGCTTCTCCTGGGTTTGTTCTGCTTGGATTGGAGGCCAGAGACTGCCCTTTGCTTCTTTGTCTTGACATATTCCTGGGTTGTACTGGACAAATATGTGTGCTGTTACAGTGCTGTCTGCTGCCTTTCCCCAGCCTGCCTGGGCTACCCGATGTCTGGCACAGTGCGTGGGGGCGGGGCCGCTGCCTGGGAACCTGTACCAGTTACCCACGAATCTTCCACTATCACCCCTATGGTGCACATGGAGCCGTGGTCTCCAGACCGAGCTGGTCACCCACCAGGACCCTCTGGGGCTCAGTTGGAGCAATTTCTATGGCATTGTGCCCAACTAGGCGCGGCTCCGGCCCCCAAATGGCTGCCAGTCCCTCGCTCTCCCTCGCAGGGGTTTGGGGTTTGCTGCACTCTCCGTCAACCAGTTTAGTTCTCCAGGTCTGCTCCCTCTGTCCACCACCACTCCCCTCCAATGCTGCCTCTGGGCAGAGGCCTCCAGGGTCGCCACCGCTGTGGCCGCTGGACTTTGATCATGCATCCCCAGGTTCCAGCAACTCCTTTCACAAAGTGGGTCCGGCTCCGGGCAGAGGCGCCGCCAACCACTGCCTTCCTTGTTTGAGTGCTTCTTTTTACTTTCTGTGGGCTTCAGTTCTCACTTTAGATTCTTCCTGGGTCCAGGGGACCCGCCTCCCTCTTTCTTGTCTTCCCCATGTTGCTATATTCTGGCATCTGGACAGTGTCTTTCAGGGAGGCCGCTTACCCTGCTGTTTACCGTTCCGCCATCTTGTCCCGCCGCTTCCTCACTTTGAACACATCCCATCATTCTTGGTATTTTCTGAAGCAGTTTTAGAAGTCCTTTGTGAGTGTCTGTAAGAGATGATTGCCGTTGCCAGGTGCCATTCAGTGGGAAGACAGACCTGTAAAGAGGTGTGGTGTGTCCTCATCCATCTTGTTGACTGGGCCTGGTACTGTGTGATTGGTGGCTCTTCCCAAAATCAAAATGATTGTGGAAAGGAAATGCTTTGAGTCGATTCAGGACATTAAGGCAGCCATGACAGTGCAACTAAAGACACTCATACAAGAAAATTTGTAGAACTGCTTCCAAGAATGTTTAAGAACAATGGAGTAAGAGTTTTCAAAAGAAGGGAGAGTATTTTGAGGGAGATTAAAAGATTTGGGTATTAAAATTGTTAATCCTGGCGTGGTGGTGTACACCTGTAATCTCAGCACTTGGGAGGCTGAGGCAGGAGGGTCATCAGCATGAATTTGAGGCCAGTCTGGGCTACAAAGTGAGTTCAAGGCCAGCCTTAACTGCATAGTGAAACCTTGTCTCATAAAGAAAAAAAAAATTACTATGTAAGTTGAAACCTCTAAGTCTGTTAATAAGTTAGCCAGGTTTGATTTCTCTATTTTTTTTGCGGCACCAGGGATCAAACTCAAAGCCTCATGCCTGCCAGACGGGCACTTAAGCCACTGAGCCAAACTCCCACCCCTGGTTTTTTGAAGTAGGGCCGCACTATGTAGCTCAGGCCGGCCTTGTGCTCACATTGTAGCCCAAGCCTGCCTCGAACTCACAACGCACCACCTACCTCAGCCTCCTGAGTGCTGGGATTAAAGGCGTGCGCCACCACGCCCGGCTCTGAAGAAAGATTTGATGTGACTGAATTATGATTAGGAATATAGTTTGTGAGCTTAAAACTGGAATCAAATAGTTAGTACAGAAATTTAATCCATATACTAAGCTCATTGGAACTGCAGATTTTTATACATAAGGACATTGGCTTATAAAAAAGTTACTCAGCAGGCCAGTAGTTACACAAAATGAAGCATCTAAATAATTCTAAACTATGTGCATATATGATTGAACCAAGGACCTTTGTGCGTGCTCACCGTGTACCCTACCATTGACCTCTGCATGCCATGCCTTTTTTTTTTAAAGACAGAATTACATGGTGTTCAGGTTTAAACTAGACTAAAATTACTTATTTTTGCATACTAGAGATTAAACACAGGACCTTGTACATAGAGGTCCAGACATCTACCCTTGACCTGTATTCCTCCTGTAATAGTAATGGAATTTTAAATTTGTGGGATGTTTCAAAAGAGGAATATTGCTTTTAAAGCCCGGTGTATCAGCATGTTAAGAAACAGTTACATTTCCTAAAAATTTAGGCAAGACATGAACTGCTTTTCCTTAGAGTTTGTTTCTCTCTCTCTCTTTTTTTTCAACAGCTACAGAATCCAGAAGTCAGATTTCAGCAACAACTGGAACAGCTCAGTGCAATGGGGTTTTTGAACCGTGAAGCAAACTTACAAGCACTAATAGCAACAGGAGGTGATATCAATGCTGCTATTGAGAGGTTACTGGGCTCTCAGCCATCATAGCAACATTTCTGTATCTTGAAAAAATGTAATTTATTTTTGATAACGGCTCTTAAATCTTTAAAATACCTGCTTTATTTCAGTTTGACTCTTGGAATTCTGTGCTGTTATAAACCCAATATGATGCATTTTAAGGTGGAGTGCAGTAAGATGTGTGGGTTTTTCTGTGTTTTTCTTTATGGGAACAGTGGGAATCAATGCTTTTCATTTAGCTACTGCATGCATCAAACACTTCTGCTTTCATTGTAATTTTTTTTTTAAAGCATCACCTTTTATAGTTGGGTGAACAGATTTGTCCTGCGTCTGTCGAGTTTATTTGCTTTTTTAAACATTAGCCTACGGTAGTAATTTATGTAGAATAAAAACATTAAAAAGAAGTAAATCATTTGCGCTCTATAATTTGTGGTACAGTATTGCTTATTGTGACTCTGGCATGTATTTTTGCAACAAATGCTGTAAGATTTATACTACTGACAACTTTTGCTGTATTTGTATACAGTAGAGAGTGTGCATATTTGGGACCACATTTTTAGGAATGTGCTGTGTGGTAGGTTATGTGCACAACGTACTTGTAATCAATGAAGTAAGGCACGGAAATACTCCTAAAGCTTAGTGTTTCCTAACTTGTGTGGAATCTTACAGCGTCTTCGATAACAGCACCCAGCAAAGAGTGCCAGATAAATGCAGTTGAGAGCTGATTCTGGTTACCTGTTTAGGGACATATAATTGTACAGACAGCATAATGCAACATTGTCTCAGCATACACAGAGGACTGTAAATTACCTTAATCCTGTTCAAATGGAAGGAGCTCTGTAGCTTACAACCCAAAATGCCTTTTCTTAGAACTTTCAGCTTTTCCCATACGTAGTTAAGAGGCATTACAATTTGCAGTTGAAATGTTGCTTTCACTGAAAATGTTAATGTTTCAGTTACTTTTAATCACCATATAAAAATAGAACTATTTTTTGGGTTTATCAGTTTTCTCTTGCACAGGCAGTACATAAAGTTTAAATTACTTGTGAGCCACTTGTTTCTAAAGTGTTTGGATAGTTCTTTCAAGAAATAGTTAAACATTGTGCTTTTCAGAGCCTCAGAGAGGGGGAAGAGGGGGAGGGGGGCAAGACGGAATCTATCCTGGATTGGGCCAGCCTAAATGAAATAATACTGGCAGCCAAGATCCTGTTAGAATTTCTGTGCATTTCGTGTAGTAATGAAGTATCATTCGGGGTGAAAAGCAAAGAGCCGTTTTAACAATGTCGAGTACTTTTGGCTGTTCTACAGCCTTTTTCTTCCCTCCCCAAAGGTCTGATTGCCTAACTCTCAAGCTCTTGGGGTGATACATTCCTTTAGGACCAATTAAAATATAACTTTGGGGTCAGTAATACATTTGGCTGGCTCTGTTTCAGTATTCTCTTAGGTTATTATATTCTCTCATGTACAGTTAAAGGAATTATAATGTAAAAGTAACCTAAATGAGTTCAGACCAATAAAATCAAGGAAAATAACAGTTGAATTCCATTAATTCTATCAGTTGCTTGCTATTAATAAAGATCAAGAGGCCAGATTGCCCACCAGTCCCCGCGCCGTCATGACACTTTCTCTAGGAGGCAGATGTGTTCCAGAGGTGGTGGAGGAGGCATGGCTAGATGCTGTTAAGGATGGTGTTCTGTGGCTTTGCCCTTTCTGCCTTATGCCTCAGGCTGGTTTAAAGACTTTTGTACTGATGAATGGCAGTATACAGTGTGGGACAGTGTCATAACCAATCTGATGATTTATTAATCACAAAGTAACAATAAATCTCTAGCTTTTACACTTGCTTTGTCTTGTCTCTTTTGTAGAAAGAAGACTTCAATTTATATTCTTTAACTATATCTTTTAAATGTTATTAGAATTGATTTATCCCAGATTTTATCACAACACAGATTATTCTTCAGTGATTTTATTTTTTAAGCTTCCCCAATTAAAGTGCAACATACTCCGTTGTGGTACGTTACAAAGGTAGCCCAGAGAGATAATGTGACTTGGACTCTGCTTTTTTCGTTTTCTCCTAGTTGTGTGACTTTAAGCAAGGCATCATGATTTCTTTATTTTAAATGTGGTGGTAAGGCCTCCACAGTAGACTAGACTGGGCAGTCTCTACCTATGAACTACTGAAGTGGCATTTAGAAAAAATCTTTTTGTTTCTAATGTTTATCCTACATCAAAACATTTCTTAAGGGTGTTCAGAATTCAGCTGATCCCCTTCTTAAGTTTCTTGACTTTCTGGTGGTATGAAAGCTGTGCACATTCAGTAGAAAAACACTAGTTCAAATTTTGAGTTTTGATATTTTTCCTCAATTAGAGCCATGTGATACAATACTCTTGAGATGCTAGGGGGAGAGGTGGCAGCAGTGAAGCCATACCTCCCTGTCAAGAATGAGGGCACAAAGACTGATTCTCTTAAATATGCTGTGATCCTGAGCTGTGGTGTTCAGTAGGTTAGGTGTATCAATGTTTTCAGCTTACATTAGGCATATGTGGAAGTGATCCCCATCGTAAGGTGAGCATCTATACTTGAAATTCTAGAAAGACACTTAAAATGCTGTAGGCTTAAATTGTTCTCATGTCACATTCTGATTTTGTTTTTTGAGACAGGGTCTCACTGTTGTAGCCCAGGCTGATCTCGAACCTCCTGCCTCAGCCTCCCAAGTGCTGGGATCACAGGTGCGTGCCACTATGCCCAGTTTTGTTTCTGGTACCTTAAACAATAGAAACTACCGAGCAATTAGATAAATGTCAGCTGGCCTTTGCATATTCAGAATCTTGGATGTCAAGCTTAATTTAAATATGTAATGAACGAGACATTGCTCTTGATTGGAAGAGACATTGCTATGCTAATTTGAGGGGCAAGTTATAACAAAATACAGTGGAACAAATAAGGATTTATATGTTAGTAACAAAGCTAGGCTGTGTGTGCACGTACACTTACATGGGCTTATTTAACAAGAAGTTGATTTGGTTAAGGCAGAGAAATGCTATATATTATACTTCCCCTCAGAGGTTAGTATGGCAAAAGTTAAGGAGCCCACATTGAAGAAGTCTGTTTACAGTTGTTTAATCTGGCATTTTCTAATTCTACTGGACCACTGCTTCTAATTGACTGGTTTTCAAGACAGTGCCGTATTCCGTGAGCACACTCCAGGAGGAGCTGTCCTTAGCAGGTCCCCCTCCTGCTGTGGCACACAGGTCCTCAGCTCTTCTCTCGGCTTGTGTGAAGGCTGCCATTCTCTGGGTCCCATTGTAAAGTCTTCCCAGACTTTGCTAATTGATTATTATGAATGATTGATTTATTATGAATGACTTAGCCTTTACCCACAGCCGCTGTGTCTCTTCTCAGTGACCTTACCACACTTTATCGTCTTTCATTTTTCTGGATTGAAAGTGTCTTACAGTGACTTAAGTAACATCAAGTTCTCCGTTTCTCTGTTTTTTTTCCGTCGGCATCCATTTCCTCAGAAGGTTAACATTTATTATTTGTTGAACATGAAGTTCTTTTCTAGTTACTCAAAGTATAATACAGGGTCTGTCAAGAGTGAGGCTTGCATAACAGAGTGTAGGAGGACACAGAGTAAACAGCACACATACTGCCTACGAGGTAATTTTAAGTACTTTGGCAAAAAATCAGCAGCATAAAGGGGCTAGGTCAGGAGGAAGGTGCCGTTCGGGGAGGTAGCCAGAGAGGGCCCAAAGCGGAGGTGACACTTGCACAGAGATTAGAAGCCTATCTGGGGGGGTGGTGTTTGAACAGTTTGCCAAAGAAGAAGGCTACCTAATGAAAAGCCCTGAAATGTGAGCGTCTAGGTGTGTTTAGAACACGGCGTTCGTCGTGACTGGGCAAGGGGAGCTATAAGGAGAAAGCAGTGCAGGGAACAAGACTGGAGAGATGTGGGGAATGGCTCCAGATTTTGACAGGGAGGACTTGTTAGTACATCAATTTTTGTGTCCCGTTCTCGGAGGATATAATTTTCAGTGTGGAACCAGGGGAGACAGATTCTAGGTGAGAACCACTGGACCAGGGGAGCTGGGTGGACCTAGGGACCCTTTTAGGAGGGATAGGAATCTAGCTAGAGATCGCAGGTGCTTGGGCCTTGTTGATAGTGGAGAAGCTAAAAAGTAGTCAAATTTGCAGTATGTTTTCAAGATGGAGCCAGAAGGATTTACAGATAGTGGAAGTATGAGGGTAAAGGCACGAGCGGAGTGACACAAACAAGGTGGAGAGAACCAATCCGGTTTGGTTTTGACGTCGTCAGTTGGGCGTACCCGACTGAACATGGAGGTGAAGATACTGAGCAGCCAGTCAGTGGAGGAGATGCAGACGAACCACAAGGTGGGTGTGAGGCCAGAGCCCAGCGAGGGCCTGCGAGTGAAGAAACGCAGTTGTAAGGAGACAGGCGTAGGCGTGGTGCTGCTGCGTCAGGGACTGGTGTGGATCGCATGTTAACCTTGGTGTTCAGCAGAGGGAAGGCTCCTTGTGACATGGCTCCAGGTTCAGAGTGGGTGGGACTCACAGTTATCACAGAAAAATGGCAGTGGCTGGAGGGAGTTGCCTTCTGTTTTTGTGCTTCAGGTAGGAGACAGAATATTCTAAAGGGAATGGGGGAGGCTTGATGGAATAATTGTGTCTTACCAAAAATCACGAAGAAGGAGTTACTGTACTTCAAGCTTTTGATTTGCAGAATAGTTTAAAAGAACAGCAAAAACTGGCACCTTTCCCGCATGGGCTAACGTGAGGGCATCCTTTCCTTCAACGGGCTGTGAAGAATGGCGTCTGTCCAGTCCAGCTGAACAGCTGATGGTGGCCAGCCCTTGGAACAGAGGGAAGGAGGCTCCTCAGCATCCGTGTCTGCGTAAGACTGAGGAGTTTTAGTTGAGATTTCCTCTAGCGCTGGGACAGTGAAGATGCATATCCTGTTTGTAATGTATTCAGGACTTGTGCATTTAGACTAATTTTTTTCCCCAAACATGTACTTGATTCCTTATACTTCCCAAAAAGGACAGAATTTCCACTATGTTGAGGTTCTCAGCAGTTTTACAAAAAATTACCCCAGAACTTGGTTGCTTAGAAACAAATCATCTATTTTGGTTATGAATGAACAGGGTTTTTTTTTTTTTTTTTTTGGCACCAGGGATCGAACTCACAACCTTGTGCCTGCCAGGCAGACACTTAACCCACTGAGCCAAACTCCCGGCCCTGGTTTTTTGAGACAGGGTCGTACTGTGCAGCTCAGGTCAGTCTTGCGCTCACACTGTAGCCCAAGCTGGCCTCGAACTCAGCGCTTCTCCTACCTCAGCCTCCCAAGTGCTGGGATTAAAGGCGTGCGCCACCACACCTGGCTCGTGAATGAGCAGCTTTAGCAGAGATTTGTGAATACAGCAAGAGCGACTTGACTGGGTCTGGAGACTTCACTGCCAGGAGTCGTCATTGTACTGCGAATTTGGTTCCTCTGTCTCTGTCAGCCTTTCCACAAGGTTGCTTGTGCCACATGGAAGCTGGGTTTATCAGGTAGTTGAAAATGAAAGCCTCCAGCCTTCTAGGTCCTAGGTCAATGTTGGCAAACCTATGGCATGCGTGTTTCCCCCATAAATCAAAACATGTTAATGTGTGAGTTTTTTTCTAAACTAAAACCTTGATATTCAGTTGCAGTGTTGACACTTTGAAATAAATCAGGTTTTGGGTTGCAGTTTGAGCACTCATCCTGAAAAGGTTTGCCGTCACTGTGGTAGGCCCAGATCAGGCCCCTTGTCCTTGCCATATTCGAATAGTCAAGGTATCTTACTTAGATTGCCCAGATTTAAGAGAAAGGGCCAGAGACCCAACTGCTGGGTGGGAAGAATGTGAGTTGGGCCGTGTTACTAATGCCAGGAGGAGAAAGATGATGAGAAGAGACTTTCTTTTCCTTCTTCACTCACTGTCAATGCCATTCTAAGTGGTAACTCTTGTAACCCTTACCAGACTCAGATCTGGCCACAGGCTCGAAAGCCAGTCTTGGAGACGAGAGTTGGTAGGAAAGCAGTTTCATTCCTGACGGGAGTCTCGAGAAGGTAGAGGGATGTTGTTTTCAGAGCTTCGCATGCAGGAGCTCAGGGATGCAGAGGCCCTTGGCGGGAGGGCAGGCTGTGGCTGCGTGGGGCTCCGTCATCCAGGACGTGTGTCTGTGCGCTCCTTCGGCGGCCACCACACTGCACGGACCTGGACCTCTTGGGGCAGCTCCTTTAGTTCTTCAGGAAATTTCCTGGAAGTGAAACGTCACAGCAGTTTACATGCTTTGTGTTGAAACAGACGCGGAGGAGAGTTACACCTTCTAATGTTACCTGAAGGGCACCAGATATCCTGGGTTCTGTCGCTCTAGATTACTTAGCGGTCATCATCTGCATCAGTTACACGCAGCTTCTCTTCAGAACACTGGGCAAAGGAGCGGGCCGTGTACGCTTGTAAAAGCCATGGGGAGGGCGCTGAGAGGCTGTGACCCTGGAAAGGATTACTTGCACAGCAGCAGCCACGGTTACACCTCAGCTGCTTGTCGACACTGTAGAAGGAATAAGGTTTTCTGGACTGTGAGTCCCTTTTCTTTGGGAAACTGCAAACAAAGCATTTGTTCTTGTCTGCTTCCTGCTGTGTGCTGGCTCAAGTCCTGTGGGGAAGGCCTAGGGTGTCACCTTGTTCCTTCTTTAAGCCCTGGTAAAACAGACACAAGAACGCAAGGGATGTGGGTTCAGTGGCAGTGCGTCCATCCGCAGTGCTGTCTAAGCATTACCTTCGCCCAGCACCTTTTGACCAGCCCGGAGGGAAGCCGTGTAGCTGTTCTGTGGCCTCCCTGCTGCTTCCTCCCTCCAGCCCTGGCAGCTGGCAGTCTGCTATGTTTCTGTGGGTTTGCCTCTTCCGGATATTTCATGCACACAGAATCACACAGTCATGGTTTCTCTTATGGGTGGCTGCTTCGTGTTTTCAGGGTCTGTCCATGTTGTGCCATGTCCTTCACTGTACAGCTGAGGAACATTGCTTCACATGTACCACGCTGCTCCAGGTTCAGTATCCAACAGAGCCAGTGCAGTGGCCAGGACGTATCTTTGCTGTCTTAGGCAGTTCACAAAGTAAAGATCACAGTCAAAAGTGTCTTCAAATCCAGGACAGACCCCAGCCTGCCTCTCAGTAAGCCCTGCTCAGTCTTTGCCCTGCAGCCTCCGGTCAGTCAGAGCATTGCTGCTGAGGGAAGGTGAAAAACTTGTTTGCTCTTAGACACTGGGCCCGGAAATACTTAACCAGGAGTCATTTCTAGGTGTGAGACTGGGGCACTAAATCAAGGCTGCCACCTCGTTCTATCCCTCCAACCTCCTCAGGTAGGATGGGCAGACACCTGAGCTGCACGTGTGCCCCTCCTCACACACTGAGGTCATTTAGCAGGTTAATTTTTTAATTGAGGTAATTTACAGGTCATCAAGTTTGTACACGTTGGTACTTTATTTAGTATATTCTATGTTGTGCTGTCCAATTCCAAAACATTTCTGTCACCCCAGCAAGAAGCTTTGAACACAGGAAATACCACAAAGAATTGACAACTGAGATCTCATCTCATGAAAACGCTTTTTGCACAGCAAGAGAAACTACCAACAGAGTGAAGAGACAACCCACAGTGTGGGAAAAAATGATAACCAGCTGTTCCTCAGACAAAGGATTACTATTGAAAGCATGTAAAGAACTCAAAAAAATCAGACCTCCCATATTTAAAAAAATGGGCACCTGAGATGAACACGCACTTCTCAGATGAAGAAACGAACAGCAAGTATATGAAAACATGTTCAGCATCACTGGTCATTCAAGAAATGTAAATTAAAACAACAGATTCCATCTCACCCGGAAAGAATGTCTAACATTATCGGGACCTGGCCTAGATCCTCAATCTCCTGAACAGCGAAGGCTTGAAATAAATGAGACAAGTGGTGATTTTAGGGCTCCAGGAGGATCAAAACCCTTTACAGAGTTCGAGACCCTGAGGGCTGAGACGAGACCTGTCTCTGGTCAGCCCGTATTTTTTTTTTTTTTTTTTTCAGTCAAAGAATTAAGAGTGGAAAACAGGAAACTCAGCAGGATCTTGGAAGTAGTTCAAAGACTTTTCTAAGTAGTAGATTATGTTAATTTCAGAGAAGTGTTTTGAGTTGACTCATGAAGGCTAGATGATATGCTAAGAAGAGTCAATGGGAAATCTCAGATGGGTGGTACCAATAATCCTAATCCTTTCTTTCATTCCACAAGAAAATACGCAAAACCAGGCACTGAATTTGTGGTCCCCAACATAACATCAAGAAATCAACCAATAGCCAATGCTGGAGGGGCTGTGGGGAAAAGGATCCCTTCTCCACTGTTGGTGGGAGTGTAGACTGGTGCAACCACTGTGGAAATCAGTGTGGAGATTCCTCAAGAAGCTAGGATTGGAGGTCCCATTTGACCCAGCTATTCCTCTCCTGGTTATTTTCCCAGAAGAATTAAAAACATTGTACCACCATGATACATGTGCACCCATGTTTATAGCAGCACAATTTGTAATAGCTAGATTCTGGAAACAACCCAAATGCCCATCAATTGAAGAATGGATAAAAAAGATGTATGTTTATATAATGGAGAACTACTCAGCTATAAAGGATAAACTTGAGGCTTTTATAGGTAAATGGATGCAACTTGAGACCATACTCATAAGTGAAATAAGACTCACATGTGTAAACATCATATTATCTCCCGAGAAGCTGCAAGTGTAAACAGGATCCAAAATGTGCAATAGATAGATATTGTAAAATGGGAGAAAGCTTCAAGAGGAAAGACTGGGATGAGGGAATGAAGAAAAGGATGGGAAATGCAGGGGAAAAAATATATATATATGTATATAATAAAATAATTATACTACTAATTTCTCTTAGTTCATTCAAAAGAAAGATTTGTGCTAATGTTGTTTGGACAATTAAATGCTGATATCTTGTACTCTGAGTCAGTAAAAATAACAATATGCAATGTCTTAACCATTGTTTTTCTCTTATTTTGAATTTTCTTTTTCTCTTTAAAAAACCCTGTGAACCTGTTTGCAGTTAGTCCCAGTTCCTGCCTTCCCTGGCCGCCAGCAGCCCCGACACTTGCAGCCTCCGTGGATTTGCTGTCGTGGCCTCTCATATAAATGGCATGTGATGTGTGGCACTGTATGTCTGGCTACTTTCGCTTAGTGCAGTACTTTCAGGGTTCATTCATGCAGCCTGGTCACTTTGCCCCTTTCCATGATCAATTCTCCTTCCTAAGATTATTTACCGACTCATCAGCCGCCAGCCCTCCTCCCTGGTCTGTGTGCTCACGGCACCTGCAGGCCTCACCGATCGGCTTGCGGTTAAACCAAGAGAACCCGGCTGGGGGCCTGGCCGTCCCCTCCTGCTCGGCAGCCTGCCGCGAAGGCTCAGCCGCGCCGTGGGCTGTTACACCCAAGCGTCCTCGGCCCACTCTTTCCCTTGATCCCTTCTCCCTGTGGTCCCAGTCAAGTAACGGCCACTCTGCTGCTCCTGTCCATGTCACCAGCCCCAAGTGTCACCTGTAGCCTCTCGTGAATTTTCCTTGGGGCCTTTGGTCAGCATGAGGCCAGCACGAACTTCACCAGGGTCACACGTGCCCTCCGGGTGGGGTTCAGCTCAAACTGCAGACCCAAGTGGGGTCCTGCTCACCGGCCTCACCCCGGGGTTCCTAGTCCTGGCTGCTGCTCATCCATAGAGCCCTGCGGCCAGGGACCCGACGCCCTCCTCTGAGATGTGGCTCAGCGGGCCCAGAGGAGGCCGGCCGGCCCGCTGGGTTTAGTGTCTACTCTGGGAGGAAGGGGGCTGGAGACGGGTATGGCAGGCCTAACTCCCATCCTCGGGGACCCCCACACCCTGCCTATCTCCCTAGCACTCCAGCCTGGCATACCGGGTGCCTCGTGCTCGTCGGCCCAAGCCCACTGAGAGCCAGGGCCCCGTTGCCATCTCGGACCCTCAGCATTCCCGACGGCCTGGTCCAGACTGCACGATGGGTCTGCCGATTCCTCCCTGCGTGTTTGCAGGGGACCCTCGCCCAGCTGGGGCGGCTCACTGATCCCGAAGCCGGTGGCCAGGCCCCCACAGTTTGGCGGAGTGGAAATGCCGTGGCTCGCATGTTCCTGGGCAAAATGCCATCTGCCCGGAAGGGCCTTCCCAGGCCTCCAGCATTTCTGTTGGTAACTCTGGGACTTTAAGATGGCCTGTGCCCTTGTGAAAGAAAACGCAGGGCTCATTCTGAACTCCGCCCGAGCTGAGCAGCAGGCCTGTGGCCTGACTGGAGTAGAGTGCAGCGCTTTCCTGTGCCCGCACAGCTGCGCCCTGGGAGCCGCCCGCAGGAGGCACCGCACCCTTGCCTCCCAGCCTGCAGACGCCGTCCGCGCCCCAGCCTCGTTCCACAGCTTTGCGGTGCCCGTGGCTTCCAAGGAGAGGGTGGGCAGCAGACAGGTCCCGTCTCCCAGAGCGCTCTCCCAACCCACTGCCCTGCAGAGGCCGGCCGGCCCAGCAGCCCCGCTGCCCTGGCATCCCCTTTGCAGTTTCTGTGTATTCGCAAACCACGTACTCGGAGTTTATCCTGATGTGACCCACTGTATGTATGTATGTATGTATTTTATTTTTTTGGTATCAGGGATCGAACTCACAACCTCACTCCTGCCAGGCAGGCACTTATGCTACTGAGCTAAATCCCCGGCCCTATTTTTTGAGACAGAGTCTCACTATGCAGTTCAGGCTGACCTTGAACTCACTTTGTAGCCCAGGCTGTTCTGGAACTCACAATGATCCTCCTGCCTCAGCCTCCCAAGTGCTGGGATTAAAGGCGTGTGCCACCACACCCGGCTGACCCACTGTATTTAAATATACAGTTGGCCCTCTGTGCACACGTATTCTATATCCAGATTTGACCAATCTCAGATCAAACTACTTAAAAAATGCTATCTGTCCTGACCATTTTCTTGTCATTATACTGTCTGCATAATATTTACTCTGTATTAGGTATTGTAAGTAATCCAAAAATGATTAGAGTGCACAGATGTTTGCAGATTATATGTAACTGCCATATCACTTTGCATGCGTGCACGTGTGTGTGTAGGGGGAGCTGGGGTTTGAACCCAGGGCCTTGGGCATACTGCAGGAACTAGCCCTGAGCTAGACCAGCTTCCAGTTAGTTTACGAAAGGAGCTGAGCATCCTTGCTGATACAGGGGGATGGCTGTGTGTATTCTTTTTTTTTTGGTGGTGGTGGGGTACTGGGGATCGAACTCATCACCTCACGCCTGCCGGGCAGGCGCTTAGGCCACTGCGCTATATCCCTTGCCCGGCTGTGTGTATTCTTAAAGAAACTGTCCTGTGACTAAAAAAATAGGCACTTGTCTTAACTACAGTAGAAGGAAAACAGACACAAGAACGATGTGACCCAATGAACTGTGAATTGTGAGACTGTCCAGAGGTCTGAGCCTGCAGCTGCCTCGGGTGGAATGGGACGCAAGTCAGTGCTGGACGGTGAAGGCGCTCGCACCCAACAGGCGTCCTCGAGGTCACACGTGGCAGAGTGGCACAGGAAGCCAAGGGGCGCCCTCAGGGTCACAGGGGCAAGGCGCTGGACACCCGCCCTGCAGCACCGGAGCTGAACTCGCATGGCCTGTGCTCTCCTGTGTTGCCACACACTTTGAGCTGATCACTGAATTCTGTTCCCGGCTCTGTCTGCAAATTTGAAGCCGTTCTGGAGTAAGAGCTTCACAAATGAACTATTTTGTCAGCTCCTCTACTTGAAAAAGTTTTTCCCTAATGTAATTGTTTTTAATCTTTATTCTGCTAAAATAATCCTTTTTGTCATCATAAAAGATTTTGGCGAAACTCTACCTTTTCATTAACTTGAGAAACTTTTAGGTAAATGGCTGCACCTTGAGACCATATTTTTATTATTTAATTTTTGGAGACAGGGTCTCACTACAGTCTAGACTGGCCTTGAACTCATGGCAGTCCTCCTGCCTCAGCCTCCTGAGTGCTGGGATTAAAGGCATGCACCACAGCCAGCAGAGACCATACTTTTTTTTTTTTAAACAAAGAATCTACAAAAAAAACAATAAAACAGACAAGCAGGTTTAACAAGGTCATGGTACAAGGTCACAAAACCATATACAGAAATCTAGTGTTGGCCTGTATACAAGCAATGAACAATTCAGAAGTAAAATTGTAAAGGCACAAGTTACAACATCACAAAAAGCTTATAGTAATATTACTGTATAAATTACCAAAATACATTCATTATCTGTGTCCTAAAAACTATAAAAACTGATCAAAAGTACTCAAATACAGCCTAAATAAGTGGAGAGAGACTACGTATGTGAATTGGACAAATATCAAAACATTTATTCTCCCTAAACTTATGTATAGATTCCCCTCAGTATCTATCCGAAAGAGACCATACTTTGAAATGAAACAAATCAGACACATGTTGAAATATGACGTTTTTATTGTGTAAGAAACCGAAGTGTGAACAAGGACTAAAACACTGGGAAAGTAGGAAGAAAATGTTCGGATGGGAAGGAGAACAAGAGAGCGGGGAGAAGGGAAGGGGAGAAGGGAGAAGGGGAAAGGGAAACAAAGCTGTAAATAAGGAGGGCAGAGGGGCTGGAGGGAGGGGAGTGGAGTGGGGAGAGGGAACCAAGAGGCAGCACTCGCGGGACAGACTCCCCCCAGTGAATGTGATCATCATGTACGGCAAAAGTACCAATAAAATTAAATAAAGGATAAAAGTCAACTGCTTTCAAATTTCAAAAACCCCTACCTTTTAATTAGCAATTATGTAATTTTCTGTTTAAATTACACCCACATACGTGACACAAGTGCTCAGTAGACAGTGTTGAGTTTGAGTTGACATAATTTTAGCCAAAAGGCAAGGAACTCTGTTTTGCTGCTGATAAACGTGTTTGTCTCAGGTTGCTGGGTGAACCAGCCACGGCTCGCTTGTGCTGCTGCTAATGGCCTTGGGGACCTCGGTTTGAGAGCCGCTGCTGGGAACCACAGCTCGAGGACAGAAGTCAGCAGTTAGATTAGGTGCGTGACATGACTTGCGGGTAGGGGGCCGATTCTGCACATTTCTGCTCCTGAGAGAACAGCCAAGTTTCGATTCTTAACATACAGTCACGAAGGAGAATGTTCTAAACAAGGTCATGATTATGACTAATCCAGCAGGGATTATGAATTTCCTGTAGTCATTTGACTGCATTACCTGAATTTCAACTTCAGTTTTAGCTTGACTTTTCCATTTCCCTCACCCTTCTCCCACTGTGCCGCCCATGATGCCAGGTACATCACAAGTTCCCACGACTGCAGTTAGGTAAGTGGATCTTAACGCGCGGTGGCGTGTGCACTTTGAGGATTTAGGATACAGCATGGGCAAGGAGACCAGCAGGATTTGAAACGGGATAGATTCATGCCCGTTTCTGTTCTAGACCACAGTCAGGAAATGAGTCTTGCTTCGCTTTTAGAGTTTCCATAACTGTAGCAATGATCTCTGAAAGCTTTTTGTCCACGCTGATTTGGATGAAGTTTTCTGGAGCTGTCGGGGGCTCCAGAGTATCGAACTGGGACTGCAGTAACTCGGGGGGCATGAAATGTCCTTTCCTTTGGAGCAAGCGTCCAGAGATGGCCTGGTGTGAGCCGCTCAGATGGACCACCAGGAGCTGCACCTCGGTCGGCTTCTCCTCCCGCGGGTCCCCGCGTGCTGCAGGCGCACCGTCTCTTCCTCTGATTAGGATGTCTCTGTACATTTTCTTCAGGGCTGAGCAGGCTAGAACCACACGCTGTCCTGAGGCTGTCTCTCTAGGTTTTCAAAGAAAGGAGGATAAAGAATGATAGGAAAGTAGTGTCCACTCTAGGTGGAGGAGTCCTACTTCTCTGCCAGTAGGAGTTAGAAATGAAGGTGAAGCACTAGGCACACTTGGCTTTGGGTTAAAGATCAATGATTAGAGACTGCGGGCTTGGGCACAGTTTGCTGCCCAGGTGTCCCTTGCCGTTCACGGGGCTGCTCAGTTAGCTGCCCCCAGAGCTGCGGTCAGGAGGCTCACTGAGGTGCCTGGGAAACAAGCGCTCGGGAGGGGCTGGCTCTGCGGCTGTGCACACGGGCGTGGCTCAGTCTCGGCAGTGCACGTGGGGCCAGTGGTTCAGCCCAGGTCCCCCGCAGCAGGTCCAGCGTCCTGCTTCTCCCCATCCACTCTGCAGTGAAGACGGGGTGGGGGGTGCCTGGGGGATTTGCTGGAGAGAGCGGGGAGAAGGGAGCATGGGTCCCTGAGCGGGCAAAGCAAGCACGATGTGGGGTGTCTGCAGGGACACACCAAGGAGAGAACCTGAGGCACCCGACCCAGCACCACGGGAACCCACAGAGTGAACCACGAGGTCCACCCTACTGCAGTGTGGCTGGCGGTCCCGCTGCACTGGGAGGGGACTCTGGAGGTAAGAGGCAGAAGATAAAGACTGGCCTGAATATCTGGTTGAAAGCCCTCTTCAGAACTCGAGTTCTGGCCAGGCATGGTGGTGCATGCCTATGATCCCAGCACTTGGGAAGCTGAGGCCAACCTGGGCTACATAAGCAAGTTCAAGGATGGCCTGGACTACATAGGGAGACCTTGTTCCGGAGGGTTCTGCTGGAGTTGGTCCACAGCAAGTTAAATGGGGACCTGGAGGACTGAGTGCACTGTGAGGAACGAGCTTACAGACAGAGCCTGGGCTCTCCCTGGGGCATGGGGAGGCCGTGCCCAGTCTGGATCTAGTCTGTGTCCTCCTGGCCAGGGTCCTCACGGCTGCTCCCACTGCCAGCAGGTACTGCTGTAAAGGGACTCCTGTGAGCCTACCGAGGACAGAGACCCAGATGCGGGCGCTCCCGAACCCTGAAGCCCCTAAATCCAAACCCTAGGCCATGTAAAGATTGGGCATCCAGCCATGTCAATAAGGTATGAAAAATGCACGCTGAATTTTTAGTGGTGAACAGACTGATGTCCCATGGCCCAGATGGTTTTGGTTTGATAAACATAGCTTCATCTTAGAAAGCAAGATTTACAACCCGTTCCCTGCCTTTTCTTCGTTCTCTGGTCCCACCCGGCATTCCCAGGAGGGCCAGGCCTGGGTGCAGGTGGCTCAGAGACATGATGCAGAGCTGGACAACACAGCTCCAGTCCTGGCAGCCGCTTGCCTGCGTTCTTACGAATGACCCCAGGCCGCCCTGGGTGTCACAGCTCGGTAGGGGAAGAAAGCGGTGACCTCGGTGGACTATAGCAGAAGCGGGATCCGTCAGCGTCTCTGATTTACTGCGTGTCAGCTGCTGTCTAGCGTAACCCGTGCACCGTCTTATCCCCCCGCCCCCCGACAGTCTGTGAGGAATCCACGTGGCTGCCACGCACCACGGAGCTGACAGAAGCGCGGCCCCGCAGCCCGGCCGAGCAGTTCGCCATCTGCGGCTGCGTGAAATCGGCATCATTACTTGAGAGAAGAGCATTCTAGTCCTGGGATCCTTCCTTGCTCATCATCCAGTTGTGATTCCAAGAGTGAATTTCCCCGTTCTTTCCGATGGGATTTTTAACTCTGGCTAGATCGTCTCTTACCTTAGTAAGATGTCATGCAAGCTGCAGAGCCATGGGATCCTGTCCTAGAATTCAAGCAGACACAAAGGGACTTTTTACAAATGGTGAGGTCCAGAGAGGTCTTTGTGCTTTTCAGAAGTAGACTGCGTCTAGGCTGAGGGGTCAGTGTACCAGGCGATGAACCAAGAAATATTTTCTTGGCTCAGGCGTCACCAGTTAATATACCCAGTGGCTTTCAGGGGTTCTTGTCATAAGAATTGCTGGTCCTCCCCTCCTTGAGTCTGCGTATTTAAACCTTGCTGTGGTTCTCATACACAGATTACAAATCTACATGTTGCATACATTCTCCAGGGCAGACAAGAGGTGACACACCCCTGTGTCAGCTGTGCTCTGGTCGCACTCTTCAAGCCCTCCCAAACCAGCAAACCAGCACTCTCCTCAGAAAGATGCATGGTGAGAACTGTTCCATTGCTTTTTTTTTGCAGTGTTGGGATTGAACTCAGGGCCTCTGAGGACAGGTGCTGTACCGCTGAGCCACATCCCCGCCCTGATGATTCTACTTTTGCCAAAGAGGAGACAGAGGACGTTCACGGAGCACACCCTATGGTGCCGTGCAAAACAAGAATCTTCTCCATGGGCACACTGGGAATGCTGGCCATCCTACACCGAAAACAAACCCCAAAAACCTCTGTTAGGAAAACTGAAACATATACAGAAAGCAGACTAAAAAGTACAAAGCACGGGGATTTAACTCAGTGGCGTAAGCACCTGCCTGGCAGGTGTGAGGTTGTGAGTTCGATCCCTGGTACCAAAAAAAAAAAATAAATAAAATAAAGAGAACAAAGCAAACCTCTCTGTACAGGGGATACAGCTTGAGCAGTTTTCCAGTCACAATTATGTTTATGCCCCCAGTCATATCCTTACCTCCGGGCCCTATCCTAGATTATTTTGTTGCTTACTCCAGAAACTTGATATACAAGGTGTTTTTTTTTTTTTTTTTTTTTTTTTTTTTTTTTGTATTGGGAATTGAACTCATGATCTCATGCTTGCCAGGAGGGCACTTGGCCACTGAACTATATCCTGGGCCTTATATAGTATTTTTTAAGTCCTTACTTTTAGGCATTTGATGCTACCACTTTGTTTAGGGTTTTGAACTTATGTACTATGTGAGATTGTCCTATTTTCTTATATAACACATATTAAATTCTGGTATCAAGGTTGTATTAACTTCATAAAATAAATCGGATAGCTTTCCCCTTTTCTCTATTTTTAAAAACTGCTTGTATATATTTAAAAAAACTTCTGGGCCTGGGCCCTTTTTTGAGGGGAGATCTAACCTCTGATTACTGTTTTTTCTTTTTGTTTTGGGGGCAGCAATTCTGAGACAGGGTCTTGCTATGTAGTTCAGGCTGACCTTCAACTTGCCGTCTTTCTGCCTCAGCTTCCTGAGAGCGGGGATTACAGGTGTGAGCCACTCTGCCTAGTTTTAGATTTTCTGTTCTTCCGTTTCTTTGCAGTGCTGGGGACGGCATGAAGGGCCTCCCACACCTTAGGTTTTCTACTCTCAATCCGCTTTGGTGGGTGCAATGTCTAAGGTGGCGCGAAGACCCCGTGCATGTTCCCCTGCGCGCCCTCCTCCTAGCACCTGCTCCTGTGGCTAAGGACGCAGGACTGGCCACGCGGGAAGGACGGTCGGGCCCTCAGCCCTGTTCCCAGGCCACACGCAGCTGGAAGGGTCCACTCTGCACAGAGCAGTCAGTTTCAGGACCTCTGTGCTTCATGCCCTCCCTGTCCCTGGCTGCTGTGTCCTTGCTTTAATAGTAATGGAGAGTGAAATGGAAGCAACGATGTGAATTTCCAGGCAAAGCTCTACTTGGAAAGGGAGAAGACAGGAAGACGACGCCAGCTTGCATGCAGTTGGAGGGGACGCTGATCAGGGGTTCATACTGCCCAGGCAGCACAGAGCGGGGACTGGTTTTCTGGGGTGCTGCAGTGGGTGGGGGCCTGGTCCTGATTTCAGAGCTCCAGAGAAACCTGTCGGCTCGGTGAGCGGTTCTCTCACTAAATGGCTGCCTCTGCTTGGAGCAGTCTTGGCGGGGGGGCTGCTTTTCCTGCACCCCAGCTGCCTTCTGGCTCAGGGTAATGGCTGGGACTTGCCGGTGTCCCTCCAAGGAGACTCTGGACTAGGATACTGGAAACGCTGGCCACCGGATGTCCCTGTGGATCCTGACGATTATTTCAGCTCCTCTTACCTTGGAGGGGATGAGGCAGCCTAGGCAGATGTAGGGCTGACCAGCTAGGCTCTGCCAACGCTCGGACAGACACGCGGCTGGACAGGAGGTGAGCGGGACTGACCCAGGGTTTTATAACACGAAGGCCGGGCCTTGTTCTGTCCCCGTTATCTCCTGGGCATCTGTAGGCCTAAATGAGGAGCAACAGACTTTAGCAAAAACCACCTATGGAAGTTCCCTGACTGTCTCAGAAGAAAACGCAGCGCGTGCTTTTACGGCATAACCGGCTGAGGGCCCGGAGCGCGTCTGCCTTTTGTCCTCACTGCGGTCTCTGGCTGTGCCGTGACTGTCCAGCTCTGGCCCGGCCAATCCCCAAGGCAGGGACAGCAGCGGCCAGGCTGCCCTCGGGCCAGCAAAGCAGACGGTCTGCGCAGCCTCCGTCGCCAGCTCTTTTCCCCAGAGTACTCGACTGTTGTACGGAATTGTCCAATTCTTCTCTGTCTTCAAATTTAATGACATCAGATTGTTCACAGCGCTCTTTCAGTCCCAACTTGAACTATGTTTCTATTTCCGCTATATCATCCCTGCAAGGGATTTGTCTGTTTTCATTTTTCAATTAGCTTACATTCGTCATCTACCTAGTTTTCACTAACAGGCATTTGTTTCCTTTCCTTCCTTTTTCTTTTTTTTTTTGAGACAGGGTCTCGCTATGTAGCTCAGGCTGGCCTTGCACTTGCCTCAGCTTCCCTACCAGCTCCTGGGTTGTATTTTTAAAAATTTATTGTATTTTCTACTTGAACACTTAGCTTGTTACTCTTCATTGTTTTCTAAAAATGTATTTCAGAGCCTGCAAATTCCCTTCTAGGTAATGATTTAACTACATTCTGTAAATTTTGATTAATAGTACTTTTGTTACATACTTTTTATTATTTCCATTAGAACTTTTAGCTTGACAATTATATGGATGTTAATTTTTGTTTTCCTATTTTATTTTTAGCATTTCTAATCATTTTGTTATCTAAAAATTTGTTGATTTATAATTCAATTTCATTTGGTAAAAAAATGTGATTGGTGTGATATTCTTTGGAGATTGTGGCAATGCCCTTTGGAGTACAACGCATGACCAATTTTTATAAATGTGTCATGTTACTTAAAAATATGATTTATTTTTCATTAATGCATACATTTGACTTGGTGCATTTTTGCAAATTTTCTATATCCTAATTTCTTTTGTCTGTTAGTTCTCCCTTGTCTTTGTATATGGCAGAAAATGTATTTTTCTCTTATTTTTTGTTTTATTTATGTATTTATTTGTTGGTATGGGAGGCTAAACCTAGGCCCTTTACACTAAACTACTGTCCTGGCCCTTTTTATTTTAAATTTTGAGACAAGGTCTCCTAAGTTGCAAAACTGCCCAGGTTAGGTTTGAATATGGGATTTTATTTTATTTTATTTTATTTTATTTATTTATTTTTTTTTTTTGCATCAGGGATCGAACTCACAACCTTGTGCCTACCAGGCAGGTGCTTAAGCCACTGAGCTAAAGTTCCAGCCCTGAATATGGGATCTTCTTACCTCCAACTTCTAGAGTGCTGTGATTACAGGTGTGTGCCACCATACCTGGCTTGCCCTTACTTTTGAGTAAGATTTTAGTTGGTGAAGGATTTTTCGCTGACAGCTACTGTCCCTTGACAGTTTGAATAATTATTCTATTGTATTTTGGGCCTTTGTTGTTGAAGTCTTTTGGTGTTCTCAGCAATCTTCACACAAACAGAAAACCTGTTTTTCTCTGCTGGCTTTCAGCAGGTAAGAACCTCTTGTCTTTTATGTTTTGTAGCTTTACTGTTCATCTTTCTCAGGATTTATTTTGCATATGTACTCTCGGTCTCGTGCCCTGGGAAAAGTGTGAATTACTATGTCTTTGAATACTGCCACTTATTCTATCTCCTTGGATTCCCTTTAGCTATATGGAAAGTTTCTCATTTTATTGCCCATCTCTTAATTTTTTTCTGGAATACTTTTTTGTTTTTTGCTTTCTTCTGCAGTCTGAGAGATATCCTCCAATCTGCCTGCTAATTCACTAGCTTTTTCTTCAGCTGTGTCTAGCTTATTGCTTAATTGATGCACTGATTATGTTTCATTTCTAACTTAACATTTTCCTGTTCTCGCCCCCCGTTCTATTCTGTTTCTTGGAGTACACCTTCTCCCATTTGTGGTTTCGCTGACTTTCTCACAGAGTTTGGTTTTCTATGCATGGTAATTTCTGATCATAGTTTCCCCGTCAGCAGATTTTTCCCCCTTGTGAGAGTCCTAGATTTTGGTAGTTTCACTAATTCCAGATGAGTTTTATACATATCAGTTTTTTAGTTGGGTGATTCTCTGCTATACAACATGAGTTTGGGAGAAGTAGGGAGTCTTGTTTCTCAAGGATGACTTTTCCACCTGTGGCCCAAAGAGGGCCAGATGCTTTGGTGCTTGAGTCCAATGGGGGAAGTATTTTAGCTCATAGAAAGACTTCTGTAAGACCCTAGCTGCATGCTTCAGACTGCCTTCATTGCTACAGCAACATCAAAATGACGGCACCTCTGCCTCCTGGCTTTATGGAGCGCCAAAAGCTGGGAAGGGAGTCACTTAATCTTGCCACTTTGATTCTGGCACCTGAGATTTTCTTATTTTGCTTTTGCCCTTGGTTGTTTTTATTTTCTCTTAATCTTTTCCACAAGGCCCTGTGCTCAAGTTTTCCCATTTCTTATTCAGAGTAATTCAGTCTTTGGTGGTGGTAGGGGGATTGTCCTCTTGGAGAAGAGTGTATCGCTTAATGTGTACTATTAGCAAGACCTGACAGAACGTCATTCTCCACAGCCTACAGCCATCTGTGCAGGAGGAGAAAACAGCTGGAGGGGCGATGTTTATACAACTTTTAAAACTGCAGTTCCAACGGAGGGTTTCCTGGGCTGGTGGTGAGCAAGAGGAAGAAGCGTGCCAAGGACTAGAGTGGCAGGGGTAATTGACTAAACTGTGCAGTATTTTGTATTTCTGGATGCAAAGTTGCTCCTGGGGAGAGGCTGCCAAGTTCAGTTCCAGCACAAGTTCGGATTTCTACTTTCTTCCACCCGTTTGTAGCGCTGACTGTGCTCAGGGGAATCCAGACACTACTGCGGGTGTTTTCAGTTCGATACTTTAGATGTCACTCTTAGTCTGCATTCATTTTCTTTTCTTCTATCCTCTTTTTTCCCTCCTTGTTGGTGCTGGGATTTGGCCCAGGCCCTTATGCATCCAGGCACACACCTTACCACTGACTTACACCCCGGCCCTTGAGTGAAGGCGGAAGGCATCACTGACTTCACTTTTATAAATTCCTTCCTCGTATTTCTCTTGCAGTTAGCCAAGCTGTCCTATCACAGGCATGAACCAATAGAGATGAAAAAGATAATACTGTTATTTATAAACAGACTTTAAAATTAGTTTAGTTTTTTAGCTACACTGAAGATTCAACCTCAGGCCCAGGACGTGACTTTTTTTTAACCTCTCTGTAAGTTTACTAAAGCAGCCCCTCTAACGGAGCCTGTCAGGGAACAGCGCGCTGGGCCTCGCCGCCTCGCCTGAGAGCCGCAGGTTTCTGCTCTGCCTTTGCTACCCAGGGTTCCGATGTCTTCTCTCTCAGCCACCCCCCCCCCCTTTTATTCCTCCCGCCCGCCCTCCCTTTTTCTTTCTTCTTCCGCACTGGGAATGGAACCCACCGCCTTTGCTCTGAGCTTTATCTCTAGACCTTTCTGTTTGTTATTTTGAGACAGAGTCTTGCCAGGTTGCCCAGGTTGGGTCAAACCCGAGATCCTTCTGCCTCAGTCTCCCGGAGTGCTGGGATTACAGATATGCACTATCACAATGAGCCCTTTTCTTTTCCTTTAATCAGCTATGGTTTACCTCTTGAGAATCACTTGTTTGATAGCTTACTGAGGTCCTTCATATAACAGGGAAACTATGACTTCTGAGGTTAGGGAGGTTTCTCACTGTGTTTCTTTGTCCTACTTATTTCACCTTTCTTCTCTCCTATAAAATGGTAATCACATATAATTCATTAAGCTGTTTTGCAGTTTAAATAAGAAAAGGAACTGAGTCATATTACACATTACTTTTTGGCTGATTTAATGTCTATAAAACTATATCCAACTTTCAGTTTTTAGGAGTTTTATTTTATTTTATTTTATTTTTTCGGCACCAGGGATTGAACTCACAACCTTGCGCCTGTCAGACAGGGGCTTAAGCCACTAAGCCAAACTCCCGGCCCTAGTTTTTTGAGGCAGGGTTGCACTATGTAGCTCAGGTCGGTCTTGGGCTCACATTGTAGCCCAAGCCGGCCTCGAACTCACAATGCTCCACCTACCTCAGCCTCCCAGGTGCTGGGATTAAAGGCGTGCGCCACCACACCCGGCTAGTTTTTAGGAGTTTTAATTCATGAATTTGGCAGGCACTGGGATTTAATTCCACAAACACTGAAATTTATTTATTTTTTTAGGTTTCAACTCAACATTTATTGTACACTCCAATGGAGTAAACTGCTAAGCCCTCAAAATACAAAGCTTTGGGCAAAACTTTACCCTCAAAGACTATTGCTATTAGTTGCATAAAAACAATTTCATGGAAACTAGGAGAGAACAATAATTTGAAAGAAATGGTGAAAATAGAGGGCTTGGAATGGATATTTTGCAAAAGCACTGAAATGCATAAGCTTGGAAAATACCGTCACCTTAAAAAAGTCTGTATTGCATCTAACAACTCCAGTCCTGAGCCATTAGACTCCAGCCACTCCTTTACTTCCATCTCTTTCATATTTGCTGCTTTGTGCTTGCAGCTTTCTCAGTTTCCTCATCTCTATCTAGTTCACTGTCTTCCCAAGCCACTGCAACACACCTTTTCCGAGGGGCCACTTTAGCTATTTCAAAAGCATGAAAAGTCCAAATGATTGAGTGCTTAGAAATTTATACTAAGGAAATAGACGCTTCCAGATTCTTAAATTACTCAAGTGTTATTTACATTAGCATAACACTTAATATGTAAATGTTTAACAGGGAACTGCTGGTTAATTTAAAATACATCCATAAGAAAGTATTAGGCCATTAAAATTTGTTTTTCAAAGACTATTTAATAAACAAGGCAGAACATATCCTGACATGTAACTTAAATTAATGCAATGAAAACAAAACCATTTGTTCTCTGCGTAAAACACACCTGCTTTATGTGTGCACTCAGTGCAATTAAAAAATACTGCACTTATAATGTCACAACATCATAATGTGAATAGAGGCCAAGTGTTAGCTCCTTTTCTTTTTTTCATGTGGGGAAAGAAAATTCTTTTGAAAATCATTTGAAGCTTGGACAAACATTCCACAGCTGTATTCCTCGGGATCCTGAGGGCTTGGAGTGGGTATTTTGCCTTGGAGTAGATTCTGTAGCCTTCAGGATGTGGATGACAAGCGAGGCTTCCACCGAGTCTTTCAGAGAGAACTCAGCTCGCGCCAGGACGCTGGCAGCACGCAGTGTGGGCCCTGCAGCTGTTTGTCCACAGGCTCTCTGCCCCACGCCGACCTCTGCCGCTCCACCTGCTCTCCTGTGTTCCAGCCCAAGCCCACGCTGGCCTGACTCGGAACATCCCCCCGGATTCTGACTGTTTGCTGAAAATCAAAGCCCGAGTTCTGAGCGCGGACTATGGGAAGAATGAGCAGTGCTGGATTCCACGCAGGGCCCTGCTCTTTACACTGGGCTTGTATTTAACCAGGGCTTCTGCCATTACATTTTTTTTTTTTTTTTTT
>RJWM01001861.1:0-29637 GCA_004363535.1 Dasyprocta punctata | reverse complement strand
GCCTTTGATTGATGTGACACAGCGGGGATGTCACCTTTCTTAATAAAAGTGAACTTCTCTTCTCCTAGTGTATGGTCATGTCCCAAAGAGGAGGCCAGGATTTAGGCCATCAAAAGAATTTAGAGCTACCCCACCACGAGCAACAGCCGGGCTCTATTTCTCCCTTGAGCTCTACACAGAGCTACTATGGCTTCTTCTGCTAGAGCATTAAAGAAAAGGTGTCAAGTCCTCTTCAGTTAATAACAGCAAATTCTTCTTCTGAATCACCACAGACATTTCTTTGCAGTTCTATTTTTTTTTTAATTTATCTTCAATGAATTTTCTTTCAGCTTTTACTAGTTTTTCTCTCTTCTGCATTCTTGTATAAAAAAACCCCAGAATTCATTTTTAAAATCTTTGTATTCCAAGGAAACACTGCACATGAAGATGATGAACTTCCCACTATGTTCTTCACATTGGGATGCTGTGGCCCCATGGTCCAAACTGAGCCCTCTAAGTTTGTATGGGTTTCAGATTTATGTTTCATCTCCATGATCGCAATCCTGAATGGACCAATAGGTCCATCTTTTCTAATGGCCAAAATGGCCTCTATTAAGACCTCAGCAAGTTCAGGATGCACTTTGTTATGCAGAGATGTTTTGGCCACCTCTGTAAGTCTGGTCATCTCTCTGCTCACCTTGACTTGTTTCCAAACACTGTAGGGCCTTTTTCTTTATAGCTTCAAAACTTTTGGTGATCAACCTAGGATGAAAACCCTCAGAAATGCAGAGATGTCTGTTTCAAATGCCCTTATCCAAAGATAAGGACATTGGAAGTACTATCATCACCAGTTGTTACCCCGGGCTGTTGCTAGTTTTGCTACTAAGGGGGCACTGAATTTGTATTTTGTGAAGTGGCACATTGCTATCTTTTTTAAGAGCCAGAAATGAGCATCTTCAAGGTCCCTGGAGCCCAAGTTGGTCCTTAGCATAGCCTGTAGGCCCCGAGCTGTGCTGAGGTTGACTGCTACTGCTGCCTGGGCACGGGCCACCTTGGACTTGGGGTTCAGGGTCTTCATCCAAACACTGAATGTTAATATACGCAAAGTACCATATGATGTAGTGCTGTCTCCCTTTGAGGTCCGAGTTAAACAAGGGTGCTTAAATGTAAATTAATTAAAATTAAATAAAATGCGAAAACCCAGTTCTTGGGTTGTATTAGTCATATTTTAAAGAGCTGAAGAGCTGCACGTGGCTACCATACTGGACAGCACCGCTGCAGGACACTCCAGTCCTGGAGACGGTGCCAGCCTGGACAGACGGCCCACCCAGGCTGTGACGCATTCCGAGGTGACGCTGCTGGTGTCACTCAGAGCGTCCAAGCTGCCAGTCGGCAAATCCTCACGGACCGAGCCCGTGCTGTCGTCAGAGTCAGCAGGGATGCCCAAGTAGGGTTCGACCTCACAGTCTGTTTGAAAACGAGGGCACTTTTTAAAAAACAAATTCTCCTGATTATAAATGTATCTATTTCTACACAGAGAATCTTGGAAGTACTAAAAATTTTATTCAAAGAATGCAGCATTTTTTGTCTCATCCTCCAAAAATATCTACTAATTGAATTTTATAGGTTTTCCTCCTCTTTTCTGGGGTGGTGGCGCGGAATTATTCTTTCCACACACATCCTCTCCTCTGGGTATTTAAATTAGCCAATCCCCTGCCATCCTCCCCACTCATCCTTTCCCGCCCTCTCTCTGCCTCTCAGAGTTCTGGCATTTCCCACCACCTCGCTTCCTCTGTCCTTTCACCCATCAGCCCCTCCCAGCACTCGCCTCATTCTCTGATGTTTCCATCAGACACTAAAACCACCGAGAAACCTTCTGTGGCTCTAGCTCGACCTCCGGGTCACTGCGTAAAGAGAATGCACTGCCCGGGCCTCCAGGTCTTGATGCGGGGACTCTCACAAGTGACATGACCTTCATTATCACACCTGCCATGCAAGGACGCTAATTTGGGTTGCTTCCCCTTCCTCTTTCCATTTTTGGTGGGTTCAGCTTTTGTTGTTTCTCGTTCACAGCAATGTTTGGAGTGCACGCTGCCTCAGTGTCTCCTCCTCCTGGCCCCAGTTCCATCATCCGTAACGAAAGAGATCTCCTTTCTTCATCAACATCACGTGTCCAAGCCCCTCTTCAGCCCTCTGCAACAGGTCCCACAGACTCCTCAGCAGGTCCCTCCAGGTCTTGGCCAATGGGTGTCCCGTCACTGTCCCGAGCCCCTCACACGTCAGCACCCACGGCCCTGCTCACAGCACTGAGTGTCCACCTCTTCCACGGACCCACCCTCAGGACACCGCCTTCGTGCCCACGTCCCGCCTCGGCCCGGCCCTCTGCTCGGCAGGCCCTTCTCCAGTGGGCGTCCTCTATCCTGCAAGACTCTTCTGACAAGCCCCGATCAGAAGTGGCCTCTGGACCCACTGTGCTGTCAAAACCCTTCTTAGTTTCTCTCCTACGGCCCCGGGCCCTGCCCTGCAGGTGAGCTAACTGGTGATGTACTGATCTGGCTCCTCCATCAAGCTGAGATCCCCGTGAGCATGCAGATATGAGTGGCACCATACTAGGCACCGGGGTAGAATCCAAGTGTGCCCTCCCCAGGCACTTCCGGTTCACACAGTGTGGCCCTGGGGCCAGGACAACGGGAGCCAGGCCAGCGGGGACCTGCACCGCACCCCTAGACTCCCCAGGTCCCGCCCCACCTCATTCCCTCAGTCCGCGTCTCTCTGAGGTCCGCCTGACCTCACAGTCTCTCCCGGGGGATGTTGCAGTCCCCCTCATCCGCAGTCCACTGTCCACAGTTTTGGGTCAAACATGGTCCAAAAACATTAAACAGGAAATTACAGAAATAAACAATTCCTAAGTTTTAAATGACTTTTTAAATAGTTATAATTGGTCTTATTTTATTACTGATCATTTAGTTACTATTAATCCTTCACTGTGCCTAGCTTATCAATTAAACTCTATCACAGACACGTATGCACAGGAGAAGCAAAGTATACACAGGATCTGGTACTCTCCATGGCTCCGGGCTTCCTGCGGGGGACTTGGGATATCCTCCCTATGGATAAAGGGCAAATACTTTTCTTCCAGTAGCCAGTAATCTCCTCTCCTGTACAGAACTTCCTCTCCTTCTGAGTTCTACCCACTACATTTGCACTTTATGTGTGTGTGTGTTACTGGGGCTTGAACTCAGGGCCTTCGTACTGAGCTACATCCTCAGCCCCTTTTAGACTCCTGCAACAGTTCTGTTAAATTTGTGAACTTCGCAGGCTAGGTGTGAACTTGGGATCCTCCCGCCTCAGTCTCTCAGTGTGCTGGATCACAGGTGGGTGCCACTACTCCCAGATCACACTTCTACTTAAGAAGTGTCACGAAGCCGGGCGTGGGGGAGCATGCCTTAAATCCCAGCACTCAGGAGGCTGAGGTAGGAGGAACATTGTGAGTTCGAGGCCGGCTTGTGCTACAATATGAGCACAAGGCCGGCCTGAGCTACATACTGCGACCCTGCCTCAAAAAACCAGGGTTGGGAGTTTGGCTCAGTGGCTTAAGCATCTGCCTGGCAGGTGCAAAGTTATGAGTTCGATCCTCGATGCCACAAAAAAAAAAAAAAAGTCACGAGCAAAGGCAAGATGTATAAATAACATTTTAAAGTTCACTCAAGTTGCCTCATCTGTTGTTCCACTTACCTTTTATTCATACTCATCAAAGAGAAATATAACACCTGCACGGTCGCATTTTATAGATTCTGTGAAAGTCACATTTTATATATCCTTGGATGTCACCCACGTTTTTGGATCATTTACGGGTGTGTGTGCGTGTGCAGGGGTGTAGCATAAAGAGTAATAAAATTACCTTTGCTGAATATTTTGAGCAGAATGCTGTGTGCATTAGCCCCCTGTTCTCATTTAATTCTCCCAGAACTCAACTGAATAGGTCCTGTTGCCATTCTTACTTCACTGGAAGAAACTGAGGCACAGAAAGACGAAGCCATTTGCCAGTGGTCGCACAGGCCTGTGCTGGGCCCAGGTGCCTCTATTATGTTTATCATCTCTAGCATAAGATCACCGTCGTGTCTAAATTATTCCGTGGTATTCTTCATAGTTCCCTTGCTCTACTTCCTAAAGCCAAAGTTCAATGCTGCAAACTGAATTTTGATGGCTCAAAGCTTGAACTTAAGCTGCACCCCACGAGACAAGACCGTGTGGCCTTCGGCTCTCTGCGACAGGCCACAGGACGCCAGGGACTCGGGGACTCGGGGACTCGGGCACAGCACAGGGAAGGACCGAGACGGCACAGGCACGGCTGGGGGCAGCTGCGGCCACTGAAGCTGAGAACCGGTGCTGGTCTTTGGCCGGTTCCACCTGTTCCTGCCCTTTGGACGCAAGCACGTGGCAGGCCCTGCCGCCCTCTCCCAGTCACAGCTAATCATGCCAGCAAAGACAGCCTGTACCCAGTCTGAGACACTCGGGGACACAGCCTGTGGCCTTGCATACGGGGAATGTGATTGGCTCATTTACTCTAAAACATGCCCCAAACACTTCCTGCGTTTCCCAAGAGTCAGGCCGGAGGCACACTGGGGACAGAGAAAGCCAGAGTACCTGCCCTTTGGGGGACAAAGTCTAGTTGCCAGGACAAACATTAACTCAATTCTCAGAACATCAGCTGCTGACTTGCACCTGGGCCTTGGGCAACAGACAAGCGGTGCTCAGAGTTCTTCAGCAAAGCCAGTCAGGGCCGGCCAGGGCTGGTCAGGGCTGGCTGAGGTCTGCGGGGCAAGCGGGTCCCCTCGGGGAAGCGGGCAGGATGCACATTCCAGGCCCGGGCACTGCTGCTCCAGGAGGGGATGGGGTGGCTCATGGGAAGGAGAGTGCAGAGCACCTAAAGGAGGCTGGAGGCCGGACTATGGATACTTTGGAATTGAGGTGCTTTGGCCTAGTCTTTGGGAATCACAGGAAGCATCTTGAGGGTCTCAGGAAAGAGTCTGCAGGACCCCTCTGGCCTTGGGCGGACTGTGCTAGGGTCTGGGGATGGAGGGCTAGCGGGACCTTGGATTTGACGTATTTCCCCGTGGGAGTCACCAGGCAGCCTCTGCCCTCGCAGGGACTGCATTTTGTAGATTTAAATACTGCAGCAAGGTGTGGCAGGGCCTGCCCACGCTGGGGCGGAGGAGGCGCTGCCCCCACTAGAGGAGGCTGGGCTGCAGCTCACAGGGCCCACTGCTACCTGGCGCCTTGGGGCACTGCACATGGGTTACCCCACGACTCACCAAGGGCTGCAAGGCTGCAGCCCGGGTCGCCCGGGAGGACGGGTGGCTGGACACGGCCAGCCTTACCTGGTCACTCAGTGGGATGCCCTTTCCCATCTTCACTCGGTTCTCCTCCGGGTGGAAGTCGTCGGCATCATAGAATTTCCAGCCCAGCTTCAGGAACAGAGGAAAGGGGGTCTGAGATGGGAGGAGTGGGTAGCCAACAGATGTAGAAACAATCCCCCACCCTCTTCCGATTACCAGCCCAAGGGCGGCCCCATCCCCAGAGACAAGAGGAAGAGCTCTGTGGAGCCATTTTACAGCCTCCACCCTGGGCGGAGCAGCCCTGTGCTCACTGCTCACTACTTGGGATCCAGGAGAAAACCAAGCTGCCCCGTGGCTGCGAGTGAGCGGAAGTGTGTGCACAAACCATTCCAGGCCACGAGAGAGAGGAGCAACGAGACACAGCACAGGGTGTGCACCAGGGAGGCAAGAACGGCTACCTCGGAGGCCAGCATGGCGCCCACGGTCGACCTGTGGAGAGGACACAGACGTCCCAGTCATTGCCCGTGCCAGCGTGTGTGGCGCTTCCTTCCTTGCTAGGATGCCTGGCAAGCAGTCGGATGCCACCGTGGGTGACCTAAAGCCGTGATGCCCTCAAACCTGGCCAGCCTGGAGACTGGCCTTTGCTATTCTCTAGGAAAATCAGCAGAGACATAGCTAGCCAGATGCCTCTACACCTTATCCAAAACTCAATATCTCAGATATCAGTACCCTGAATAATCAGTGTTATAGTGCCTGTGGCACAGATGTTTACCCTTTGAGAGAAAATACTGAGTAAAATGATAAAATTATGCTGAGGATATTGGAAAGGGAGTCTGATGGGGAGGGGTTTAATCCCTAGCAATACCCATGTAAAGTTTGGGGGACTCAGCAGTACCACAGCACCGTCTGGGTTGAAGAGACAGACTATTAATAGAGGGCCTGAGCCCACGACTTGGTTGACCAGAACTTGCAGAGACGAGAGCCCAGGGTTCTCCGCAGAGCACCTCACAATGGTCCGCGTGTGCCAGTGGGAAACGCAGGGCCAGCGCCTCAGAGTGGAGACCTGGGCCACAGCCCCTGTTCTGCTGCTAAATGCCTGCCTTCCGGGGCAGCCGGCTGCTCCTCTAGTCCCCCGCTGTCTCGAGGGGAGCTGAGCGACATCCTTTACCCACTCGCTTGTGTTTCCTTCAGCAGCTGATCTTTACTGCGTGCCCCTGGGTCGCAGGACATCACGGTGAGACCACAGAGATGTGGTCTCGGACACCGCAGCTCAGCCTAGTGCCATGGGCGAAGGAGTCCGGCAGACAATGACAGTTTCCAAAGTGTTGCCCTAACGCTGGTCACTAAAATCCCACAGTCACAATTTTTAGTGTATCCTTACACCATTTCATCACGTCCTTTCTCTTACATTTTGCCCACCTTTCCTATAATTATTCATTTGATATTTTTATTTAATTACTTCACTTTTAAAAATTAAATAAGTGGGTTAAAATCTTTTTCCTTCACTTATAGAAGTATCATTGCATGCCTTAAACAGAATGTAACAAAAAAAAATGTATACAATGAGAACAAAATAATGTGATGAAATTCTAGCTGGATACTGTTGTCTAACATGGATCTTATATCTGTGTGTGTGTGTGTGTGTGTCTTTTTGAGGCAGGGTCTCACTATGCAGTTCAGGCTGGCCTTGAACTCACTTTGTAGTTCAGGCTGGTCTCAAACTTGCAACGATCCTCCTGCCTCAGCCTCCTGGGTGCTGGGATTACAGGTGTGCACCACCACGCCCGGCCTAGTTTTACATCTCTTTTGTTACAAAGGTTGAAGACACACCTGTACCACGCTGGAGATCTGCTCCACGGGAACCCTTCCGCGACGCTCACTCTGGTGAAGGCCTCGCAGGCACATGCTGCAGCCTAGCGGGGAGTCACTCACCCAGGGGAGCCAGCTGTGCACAGGCCCGGTTAGATGGACCAAGAGCCAATAATCAGCCACCATAGATAACTCAGAAGAGCCAGGCTGATTCTGGGTGAGGACGTGGGTAGGAGACAGGAGGAAAAGGAAAAGGCAAGCCTGCTGCTCTGCTCAAACCTCCTGGACCAGAGAACATCAGGACCTCTGAGAGCCTACCAGGCAGCCCAGCAGGAATGAGGCTCACAGCAAATGGTCAGACCTAAGCCTTACAAACCAGCGCAGGCCCAGGCACCTCCCAGTGTCTCAGTCTAAATCAGGAGCAAAGAACTTACAACGGCAGCAGGTTACTGGGGTAGAGGGAAGTTTTGAAAGGTTTAAGTCTGTTCCATTAGAAACAGAGGATGGCCTCAGTAACACTAAAAAATGCTGGACATTTTGGTGCACACTCATAATCCCAGCACTGAGGGAGACTGAGGCAGGAGGATCGCAAGTTCAAGTCCTGTCTGGACAATTTAGAGTCCTTGTCTCAAAATTAAAATATAAAAAGGGGCTTGGCATGGTGGTGCATGGCTATAATCCTGACACTCAGGAGGCTGAGGCAGGAGTGTTGCTGTGAGTTCGAGGCCAGTCTGGACTATACAGCGAGACCCTGTCTCAAAGGGAAAAAAAAAGTGAAAAAAGAAAAAGGGCGGAGATGCAGGTCAGCGGCAGAGCACCCCTGTGTCCCATCCCCAGTACTGAAAATAACAGATTTTGAAATATGAAGAAAACTGAGTTTCTGAGCAGCTTTCTGTGGCCCGAGACAACCCTCGGGCTGCTGCTGGGCCTTCCCCTGTGTCATGGCCCGCAAGCGCCAGCCTTCGCCCTCTGACCGAGAAGCCCAGGCTACCTCCTGTGCCCAAGTCCGCAGGTGGGTCGGCCTCGCTGGGCCTGCCCAGGAAGGGAAGAGCAACCTGAAGCAAGTGAACATATTGCTACAGTGCACAACGAGACAGATGAGTGAACACGCCCGCGAGGGGGCAGTGAGAGGAGAGCAGCAGTGTAACAAGCCCTGCCCCCATCCATTCAGGAGAGGTCGGAACTGCTCATCCAAGTCCCACTGATTTAGGAAAAATGATCCCAGACCTCCAAATGATATGGGGGAATGAAACTCTCAACCTACTATATGTCCGGCGCAAGTTTGTGTTCTCTAAAAATCGAAGGATGAATTTTAGGAACAACGGAGGGTAAGAGCAGGATATATTTATTGAGGGAAAGAAAGCTTCTGTCTGAGGGACCGAAGGGGGCCCGAGCGGGTTGCCAGAGACTCTGTCATTTTTAGGGACTTTTATAAAGTAAAACCATGATGGGGAAAAACTGGGAACTCGCAAGGCAGACGGGCATAAGGCGGGACATAACCATGGTTAACAATAAGATTAATTGCTCAGGTAGAATTGATTAAATTAAAGACAAATGGGGAGGAGAGTCACGTAGTAAGCAAGGGATGCTTAACGATAATGACTCTTCCTGTAAAGGGGTGGGATGCTGATTTCTGACTTCCTCAGGGTGATATAGAACTATTTGGAATATCAATCCTTAGCATATGGGTGTATTTGTTTTGCCCTTTGTCTTGATATCTGGCCTGTAGGGAGAGGTGTAGGTCTCCTCCAAGGTCACTAAGACCTCTGGTTCTCTGTGCTGGTTTTCTTGAGGGCCTAGTCCTGTCTAACTGCCTATAATATTTTTGTCTAACTCAGCTGCCTGTAACACCACGTTCCTGAGTGACACCATTTGTTAACCACCCACAAGTGCTCGCACAGCCTGCAGAGTCAGAGGCAGCAGCAGCTTGATCTGAGGTGACAGAACCTGAAGATATTCCATCGGCTACAGAACAGATTTTTATTTCAATTAAAATCCTTTGACGATAAAGTTCTCTCCAAAAAGTTTATCTGAATGAGAGTGGTGACTTCCATTGGTATCAAATGGAAATCTGGAAAGGACGTGACAAAACGTTCGAGTCCGACACGGGACAAGGCCGGCAGGGACAGGCAGCGGGAAGAGCCCGAGGCCTAGCAGAGGTCCATGCGGGCTGCTGGCTCCCAGTGCAGATGACCAGGGTGGGAAGGAGACGATAACAATAAAGAAGGGTTGGGAGACACTGACGGCGGGGTGAGGATGGAGGTGATGAGGATGATGACGAAAGGGAGGAAGAAAAGGATAAAGGAGATAACTAATTGAACACTGATGGAGTTCAACCTTTTTGAAAAAAAATTTCCTCCACTCCCTGGGAGCAAGCTACAGTCCCCGCCCCCAACCCCTGTGCTCAGCTGCTCTGTTCCTGAGGGCTCAAATACTACGGTTCTTATATCAGGAGGAGAAACCCTGAGCAGAACACAATGGGAGGGAATCTCTACAACCTTCTGTCTAAACTCACTTTCATCCCTTCCTGTCTCAGCACAGACTCTGTGGAACTGGCACTACTGTGCTCTCTCCCCTCTGCTGTGACTAGAGGGTGCTTGGCCCCGGGCAGCAGTGCACAGAATCCTAGTTCCCCTCCCTTCCCTGCCTATGGGGCTCAGAGGGTCCGCTCTGTCTCTATGTGAATATGGACAGTTAGCGTTTATCAACATGTCTCTTACTTAGAAAAATAACTTTCTAAAACTGGGGCAGAGAAGGTCAGAAGAGGGTAGGATGCAGATTTTGGGTGGGGTAAGCAGGCATTTGACAACATAGCTTCTCCTCTGGCACATTTAATTGTGATGTTAACAGACATCCTTGTGGTTTATGATGACACTTTTAAAATAAAATTGTCTTCCAAGCCAGGCGTGGTGGCACACGCCTTTAATCCCAGCACTCGGGAGGCTGAGGTAGGAGAAGCATTGTGAGTTTGAGGTCGGTTTGGGCTACAACGAGGGTGAGCGAAAAGCTGGCCTGAGCTACATAGTGCGACCCTGCCTCAAAAAAAAACTAGGGCCGAGAGTTTGGCTCAGTGGCTTAAGCGCCTGTCTGGCAGGCAAGAAGTTGTGAGTTAGATCCCCAGTGCCGCAAAAAATAAATAAATAAAATAAAATAAAATAAAATAGTCTTCCAACGAAAACAAATTTTTTCTAAAATAAAAACTAAAACTGCTGATATTTAAGTAACTCATTCATTTTCAAAATCAACAGATATTTACTGAGCACCTCCTGCGGGCAGAACTGTCCGGACACCATCGGTGAATGGAGAGAAATGAGTTTCTTCTGTTTGCGTGGGGAGGGGAAAGCAGTGGACACAGCCCTGGACACCGTAAGCAGATAAACTTACTACTCAACATCATTTCAGCTTAACAGTGTTTTAGACACACCCTTCTGTTTTATTGTTCTCTTAATCTATTAGGCTGTAGCAATTCTTTTTCCAAACGTCATAACGTATAATTAAAAATCCTGCAGGGTTCAAACAGGGACTCAAAGTCACCAAAGAACTCAGTGTTGCTACATCTTATGATTACCATAATTAATTCTCAGTCATTTATTACTCATTCAGCAATACGTGACGGATCTCTCTGACCTTTAACTCCATGTGAGCCCCAGGGCTAGCTTCAGAATCTATCCTCACTCTGATTGCCACATGTTATATCATCAAATACATCCCCACACCCAAGCTTCCCGTACTTTCTCCTGACATTCTTCCCAATTCCAGACCTGGGGATCTAACCACCCCTTGACAAATCCCCTTGGACACCTAACCCTGAGTTCCTGAGATGCCTTCTCCAAACCTGCTCCTTCTACTGTTTCCCAGCCTCAGCCTGGAGCAGCTCCCTCTTCCAGGTACCCAGGCCTAAAGCCTTGATTCACACTCCACTCTTCGCTTGCATTCAATCTACAAACACATCATTTTGCCTTTCCTTCCAAATGCCTCCAGGATAAACTGCATCTCCTCAGGGCAGTGACCTGTCTCCATCGTGCCTCCCTTCCGCTTCCCCCAGCACTCCCACAGGGCGGATCCCTCACTTTCGGGCTAGTCTTCCTTCTGTGCACTTCCTCACCGGTCCTCCCCGCGCCACGGACGCTCTGTGATTCTCCCCTAAAGCACCTGTCGGCAGCTGGAGCACTCCGCATGTATCCGTTCTGCCGCACAGGAATGTTAACTCCGGGGACAGGGATCTAACTGCCCCGTTCATTACGGGAGGATGACAGACTATGGTAAGGGTTGAGCTCAGTGAACAACTGCTGACCACGCGAAAATCACAAGCTGTGAACGACGTGGTTTAGACCGTCCTCGTCTGATCAAGGGTTACAGGGGCGCATCGATGACAGCCAGGCATCACGAGAACCCGCTCGCACCACAGCACGTGACGGTGACGGGCCACACGCCTCGGGTTCTTCAGCTCACACAGAGCTGTCCGGGAGTCGGGGGCCCGCCTAGTCTTGCTTTGCGGTGCTGCGTATCTAACCGAGTGTGCTAGGCAAGCGTTCTCACACTGAGCTGCACCCCAGCCCGGGGCTCTGCGTTTCATTTCAATTTCAATTTAAGATTTCCTGTCGCTGAGGCTAGAATCACGGAAGGCCTGGAGAGCTCAAGCTGCCTCATCGGAGAAGTCTCCATAGAGTCCCTGCCACACAGCCTCCCCTCAGGCAGCCAATCTGCCAAGGGCCACGGAGGCTCGTGCCTCGGTCTGCACTTTCGCTCCTGTGGCGGATCCCGCAGGCGCCGTGCTGGGTCCGGGCCCACGGTCAGGCTCCGGTCGTGGGAAGTCAAGGCCGCCTCTGCGGCGCCCTGAGGCCCAGACGCCGGGCGGCCGCGGACCCTCGGGGCTCTCGGCCTGCTCTCCGCCTCGCGGACGCGGCCCCTCCAGGGCGAAGCCCGCATCGGCCGCTCCCGCGGGTGCCCTCCTCAGCAAGGGTGCGGCCCGCAGGGCCTCCCTCCCGCACCCCACCCGGAGCCCGGACCTACTTTCCCGCGCCGCTCACGCCCATCACCAGTAGCGCGCCGGGCACCGCCATGTCCCCGCCAGCGCCTTCCGCAGCGCAAGCCCCGCCCACCGCCGCCGAGCCCCGCCCACCCGCACTCCAAGCGCCAGATCGCATCCAGAGCCCCGCCCACCTGAAATTCAGGCTCCGCCTCGCGCCCGACTCCCTGGAGACCGAGGGATCCCCAACCTGGGCCTCCTGCGGGATCCTCTCCCTGGCAGTCTGGAACCTCCTGCCCTTCCTCCACCCTGTCATTCATTTTCAAAAATGTTCCTACAAAAAAGAAACTAAGTTCCCACTTTCCCACACCAGCAGGCCATAGCACGTCCTCCCCAAACCATCGGTCTCCCGTGCAGACCGCGCAACTGCTGGGAGCCGAGCTCGCGCGGACGCAGGGTCTGTGCCTCGGCCTCTGTCTCGGGACAGGCGAAGGTGTCGCTGGGGTCCGATGGGGAGTTGACCCCGCCGCAGCTCCCCGGCTCTGCTCTCCCTCCCGTCCCGCGCCCGTCAGGGAAGCGGAGAGGAGGAGCTCGCTCTGCAGGGCCCACTCCCTGTGCGTTATTTAGAATATCTGGATAGAAGTACTTCTGAGACATCTTGCACCACCGCCTCCATTTACCACGTTCTGATTACTCTCTGTCCCAGAAAACAGTTAAGGAGAGACAAAAGCATTCATTTAGGGACTATTTCCATTATCTGTGCCCTGACTTCGTTTTTTGGTGCTTCTTCACCTGAATGGGTGAGATTTTAGTGGGGCAAGGGCTCTGCAGGTGGAAAAACCGAAGCCTGGAGACGCTCTTACAGATCAGTTAAGGTCAACAAACATTTTAAAACTATCTTCCATCTGCAGGTTGATACAATGTTAATAGTCACTGAAAGACACGTTACCCCGTGGGCACTCCGGTCAAGAGGACTAGATATGTAAGCACGTTCTGTAACTCGGTCTGTTTTACCAACTTGGGGAGGGGGGATCCTGTTTCCCTCAATATTCAGATCAGAACGATCGGCAGAAAGTCTGGTTTTTCTCACTGCCTCTTTTCCAAATTATGTCCAAGGACCTCGCCTATTGTGCAGTACTCAGGGTGGGGGCAGGAAGCAGCACTAAGCTAGGTAATTTGAAGAGGTTAGACGAAGGTACTCTTTAGAAAGACTTGGGGTGGTGTCAGAGAAAGCGACAAGGGGGCCGCGTCCTAGTCTTAGAACCTGGGGGGGAGGGGCAGGTGCGGAGCCGGGAGGGGCGGGGAGAGAATGGGGGAGGGGACTCTCCCCTGGGCTCTTTGTTAGACCTGTCTAGTATGATGAGCGGCAGATCCACCAGGAAGGAAATCAGGAAAATAAATGACCTTCCCTCCCGGCTCTTGTCCTCTCCCTCTCGTCTGCTAGTGGCCACACCCCGCTGACCATCTCCAGCTGGAGGGCAGAACCAGGGACCCCGGGGGCGGGGCGGGGAGGTCCCTGCTGCCCACCTCCTGGCTCAGGTCAGGGAAGAGAACGAGGGAGCGCGTACCCAGACGGAAGAGTGGGAGGCGTCCAGCACTCGTGCTCCCCAGAGCCGGTGCAGAGCTCCCGCGCCGCCTCCGCTGCGTCAGACCAAGGCCTGCCCTGAGAGCCGAATCCCAGCCTTGCTTTCCCGCAGATCCTCGTTGTCTCAGGCTTCCCCGCGGACACTGCTGGGCAACCCCGAGGCGGAAAAGCGGCTCTGTCTACTGCAACAACTGTGTGCTGATGCCCTGGAACCCTAAGCCGCCCCAGCGAGCACAGCTTCCTGCGAGACTTACTTCCTGTAGGCCAAATCCTAATCAGTCCCAGGCTCGGGCAGTCTGCACGGGGAGTCTCCCCAGCCGTGTCGGCTGTGGCCTCCCGGTGCAGTCGCCTTCCCACGGGGTGCACGGGGTCTCTGGGCAGGGCAAGCGTCTTCTCTTAACACGTAGTCACTTCTTTGGAAGGCAAATCAGCTGTGAAGACGGCTGGATAGGGGCAGGTATTCCTATGAAAGGACCTCACAGATCTGCTATGTCTCATGAGGCATAGACTGATCTGAGTGGAAGGCGGAGGTGCACACCTCTAATCCTAGCACACGGGGAGGCAGAAACAGGAGGATTGAAAGTTTAAGCCCAGGCCTGCGCAATTTGGTAACTGAGCAAGAACTTGTCTAAAAAAACAAAAACAAAAACAAAAACAAACAAACAAACAAAAAAAAGAAAAAAAAAAAAACGGCTGGGGATGGAGTTTAGTGCAAAGGTCCTGGGCTTAATTCCCCGTACAGCCAAAATAAATAAATAAATAAAAGCAAAGACATCATGATTCCAGTTTAATTTTGAGAAATCAAATAAATGCATGGAAGAACTCAGATCAAACCCAAGTCTCAGTCAAGTCTCAAAGTAACCCTTTCACCATTTTCTGGGTGGAATAGCTGTATATTTGCTTCACATCTTCATAGCTACAAGAGGCTTCTTGAAAGTCATAAGACACAGTTTGCACAGAGGCAAAATATTATGTTTTATTAGCAGGTAGGTGCAGGAAATCCTTTGATCAAAATACTCAACAAGCTGGAAATCAAAATTCTCAACTTGATAGCTTATCTGTGAAACCCCTGCTAGTATTATTCCTGATGGTGAACAATCAAAAGTTTTTCCCTATGATTAATGTTACAGTTTAGAACTAGCATTTCTCCAGAGGTCACACATAAGTATTCAGAGTTGGGGCCATGGAGGATGACTAAATTATGCGGTACTGTTCCCATCATCTCACTGCTCATCCACAGATCCACTGAATTTCGTGTAAACCATGAACAAAATAAATTTCTCTTATAGGGGCATTATAGTACATTTTTTGAAAAGGCATATTGTAGGGGTATATAATGTCCACATTTATTTTTTAAGAATATTTCTATTCATGAATTTTAAGTTTAATTTTATGAGTTTTATTATATTAAACAATGTGTACTGAACAAAAAATAAAACATCAATAACAATAAATTTTTAATACATAATGAATGTGCAGAATAAACATCAACATTTTTAACATCAACTGTCTACCTACTTAGAAGATCTAAAATATAGCAGCAGAAATAAATTCTTATGTGAACTACAATGAAAATACAAACAAAACTGTACTACAGAAATAATCTTTGCTGCTATTATCACACCCAAGGTAGTCTTCACATGTGACAACAGCATCTTCCATGCACAGTCTCGCTTACACTGACGGCATATGTGCTTAGCTTTCTTTTCCTGTTTGTCAGGCCATACTTGTCACTTCTCTTGTCAGGAGTTTGCTATCATATCATGCAGTGTGTGCTTAGCAGGAAAATGAAACAATAAAATAAAACAAAATAAAATAAAATATCAAATATGTAATGCTTAGAACAAACATCAACGTTTTCTACATCAACTGTTTGTTTGCTAACAGTAACAATAGAAATAAATTCCTATGTGAACTACAATGAAAACGCAAATGAACCTACCGTTACCCCAGTTTGAGCTCCCCCCACCAAAGAGCCACCCTTCCTCTTCCCCTCGTCTCTGCCTTTGCTGTTGCCAGCCTCCATCCAACACCGATCCAGTCTGCCTCCCACAGGTGAGCGGCTCCTTGTTCCAGGAGCTCCTGCCACTCTCTCACTCTCTCTCAGAAATCATGGGCCCCGCCTCAGGACTCCCTCATGTCCTTTGGAACACCCCCTAATCCCCTGGGTGGTGACCAATGGGGCATTTCTTTCTCTATCACATCCCTGACAAGGATGACGATGTTCCTTGGGGGTTGTGACCAACTTTGACCTTTGGCTCACCTCCAATTAGACCACTACGGGAAATATTCCTTTCCAACCCCAAAACACTCCACTCAGGTGCCTCACCCTAGGTCTCTAGGAGACCTTCAGACCAAAATGACTGATCTTGCACTGCCAGACAACTTGGACCCAAAACAAACTTGATAATGGCAGCTGCTAGCCTGGGGAGGGCACTTTCGACTTCAGTGTCCACTGCAATTTAGATAATTTTTGCTACTGCAATGGCAAATGGTCAGAGATACCTTACATGCAAGCTTTTTTTTACTCTCAGGACACGGCTGTCCCTCATTTGGGAGTGGGGTGGCCCAAGTACTTCTGGCCTGCTGTGTGCTGCCAACACCCTCACCTGACAATCCCACTGATCCTTTGGACAATTTCCCTTCTGCCTTCACTCCCCACTGCCCTATCCACAGGAACCTCCTTAATCCCCTCAGTTGGGCTCCCCAACTCCTATGCCACCATCTTCTCCTCCTATTTTATTTTATTTTATTTTTGGTATGAGGGATCAAACTTACAACCTTGTGCCTGCCAGGCAGGCGTGTAAGTCACTGAGCTAAATCCCCGGCCCTCCTCCTACTTCTTCCTCCTCCTTCACGCCTCCACTACCATCTTCTCTTCCTGCTTCTTCCTCTTTCCCCACTCCTCTGTCACCATCTTCTCCACCTACATCTTCCTTCTCCCCTACTCCTCCATTGTCATTTTCTCCTCTGGCACACCACACTGCATCTCACTCTGCTCACCTCCCACCATCCTCAACCACTCGCCACCATTTCTAGTCAGCCAGCGCCTCACCCCTCCTATCTGCTGCCATCTTGCTACCAACCACCATCCTCTAGCCAGCTGCCATTTTGCCAACACCAGCCCCTCCTTCCTGTCTGAGTGACGACTGACCAGCCCTGAGGGGTTGGTTCGCATTCCTGTTCCTTTCTCCCTTTCTGACTTATTCCAAATCTCTTATAGACTGAGCTCCTTCTCCACAGATCCCTACAATTATATAAAAAGCTATGATTTCCTAATAGCTGTCTTTACTTTCATAACTGTCTTTGCTTTCACAGATGTAAAAGGTTTTATTACTTTTGATTCTTATTGCAAGAGATCTCTGTTAATTGACCTATGAAAAGGTTCTAATTAGTCTCTTTATAATTGCAAATGTAAAACCTATAAAAGAGTTATTATAATACAAATTGGCCAAATATATTTGAGTGCATCCTGATTTTATAAGGTGTTTTGTCTGTTAAGCTGTATATGTTTCTATGTCCAATCTGTACAGATTATCTATATATGTTTCTTTGTTATACCCACAAACAACTGTTTTTTTATTTGAGCTCAACACTTTTTTTTTTCTTTTCCATTTTTGGATCATTTGTTCATGTATTGTAACTTGAGAGTCTCTCATTGTTCAAAGATACTATGTTAAATGTTGTGATTGGGTTTTACATTGGTCATCATCAAAAGGTTAAATTTTATAAAAGTAACACAATAAAGTTTTTTCATAAAAGATGCTCTTGGTACAAAACTACATTAAAAAATCAAGGCTTTCATATGACTGTGATTAAGTATATTCATGCCTCCAGATTTACAGGTCTTCCAAAATGTAAAACAGAGATCCTTTATGGTGATAGACTCCCTTTCAGATTTTGACCTCTGCCTTTAACAAAAACTCATGTGATATACATCCCACCAAAGGTCAACAAGTTAAATAAAAACTTTTTATGTATTAGATAAAGATGATTTACTAAGAAGGATATTTCAGGTCAAAATGAAAATTCAGATTGTTACAAAATGTCATAATTGTCATGCTACAGTATTATGCATGGTTTTGATTTTAAATTTTCTGCATAAAATATGTAACTACTAACATTCTACAGGGATTTAAATACTAGGACATCCATGGTTGATAAAAAATAATGATTCTGTTTTATGTTCTAAGGTGCTTGATATTCAAATAAGGTAGTAATGTTTAGCTTACTGCCTTATTACACTGTAATGTTATCAGTCTTCTCTTCTGCATGTTCAACAACCGAGGTTTGGAGACCAAAAACTAAAAAGATAGATGGGCTATGAGGACAGCCAATATTTTGGCTTCAGCCCTCTAGGGTCAATGAGGACCCAGGATATAAGAGAACCTCTGCAGCAACATCCCATAACTCTATGAGTCCCTAGTCTTCTGATTAAGGAGATTATGGAAACACAAAAAGGTGTGATCTATGATATGTAGCGTGCCTAAGGAGAGTCACCAGGAGAAAAAAAATCTCCCAAGGTTTCACAGAAAACAACTTGGTCAAGAAGAGGCCATGACTCTTCCTGATGACTGACACTGTCAAGAACTGAGAAGCTCTATACATGACTCCACGACAAATCCTGAGGAGACTTAACTGACCTTGATGGAAAACAAGAGATTAATTAGTACAGGTCTCAATTTAACTTGGTCTTAAATATCCAACAGAAAAGTATAACCAAAAATAAGTCACAAGTCTTAAGTTAGATATAAAAGGGGGCACCTGTGCCGTGCTAGGAAAAAAAATGCTGTTACTTTGTTAATCAATCAGGTATTGTGATAGATAAGGTAAAAAAAAATCCATGAATATATTGCCTGTAAAACCAGGGAGGACTCTCACCAAGATTTTTCCATCTGATTTTCCCTGGGAGTTGGCCCCCTATCTCCTCCCCTGGCAGGACCATTTGTCTTGGTTACTTTTTCGCTCATTGCTGAGACAAAATACCTGACGCCCAAAGTTAGGGAAGGAAAGGTTTATTCTTACAGTTTCTCGGGAGTTTCAGTCCATAAGTTGGCTCCAAGGCAGCATGGGGTGACGGGGCTACAGTTCATGGCGGCTGCAAGCTGCAAGCCACAAGCCACGCTGGCGAGAGAGAGAGAGAGAGAGAGAGAGAGAGAGAGAGGTGGAAGTGGAAGACCCGCCTTCCCTTACACTGTATGTCGGCTCCACCCCTGGGCGGGCACAGCACTCACATTGCCAGACAGTCAACCAATAACAAACCAATAACTCAGCCCCATCAATATTATATGAGGACTTGGGGGGTACATAGCATATTACCCGATACACCATTCATACTACTTGCTATGTTTTTGCTTATAGCTCCTTGATGATTAAACTTCTTTCAAGATTTCCTCAATCTAGGTTGTGGACCTTCAATACCAGAGAGCTCCTTGTCCTGGCTGAGACCCCTGGCACCAGCTTCTATATGGGCCCAACCTGTCTTCCTGATGACTACAACAGCCCCCACCATGGTGCCCCTTGTCAGCATGAATCAATTTGAGAGAGTCATCACCCCAAAACAATAAGACGAGAATGGTGGGTTCTGTCCATATGGGATTCTAGAAGGCTCACTACAGCGGTGATACAACATGGTGCCTGTAACCTCGTGTTCAGCCAAAGCAAACTTCTATGTTCTTCTTCTAATCCCAAAATGAACTTCCTGCTCTTCCTTTGAGCATGTACCAAAGATCCTCCAATCCTTTCCCAACACCACGACCCAGTCTCCACTCCCAGCCCAACTCCATAAAAGCTGTTTCCCATCTTCCCCCGTTTGAGGGTCTTCACAGTCTCCAGCAGCCCTCCCGTACCCGGCAATAAAGGCTTTCTTATCTCTGTCTTTGTCTCTCAACTGTGCCAAAAAGACCTAACAAGCAGGTCAACTAGTGTTTTTCTTTAGCAAATGTAACATCAATAGGTAGCTAGTGAACCAATTGTCAAATGTGACATTTGGGTTACTTTTTGAAATAGGTCCAACAAGTCTGCTCACAACGTCATACAATTTATTACTGCACAGATAAAGATCTGGTGGCTGAATTCCAGGATAAATGTCTAAATTCAAGGTGTAAAATGTATTTGCGTCCACCAGGGCATATATTTTATATCATATTTAGAAGGCTTATTTAGCATACATTGCTAAAACCTCCAACAATCACAAAATGATGCAAGTTGTTAGTCAGTTATATTCAGGTGGGGTATAAAGTGACAGTTCAAAACAAAGCCTTCAGAAAACAAGGGAAGCTGGAGATTTAGCTCAGTGGCTTCAGTACCTGCCTGGCAGGCATGAGGCTGTGAGTTCAATCCCAGGTACAAAAACAAAAAACAAAACAAAACAAAAAAACAAGGGAATAACAGCCAAGTTGTTGAGATTTTTTTCCTTTTTTCTTTCTCTGTGGTTCCTTTTATTGTTAAAGTAGGCAATTTTGAAAGAAACAAAGTCTTTTGAGTGTCATTCTAGATACTCAACAATCTCAATGCCACCTCTGCCACTTCTCCATAAATTCTTTAGATTCTGATGATTAGAATGGCAGAATTCTACTATGATGGATTTTAGCTCAGACAGTGAGATGTCATGATAAATTGTTTTGTATTTTTTGAGACATGGTCTCACTGTGTAATGCAGCCTATCCTTGAACTTGCCTTTATAGCCCAGGCTGGCCTCAAACTCACTGTGATCCTCTTGCCTCAGCCTCCCAACTGCTGGGTTTACAGGCTTGTGCCACCCACACCCAGCTGAAATATATTTTTGATTATCACTATGGATGCATTTAAAAAGTTTCACTTGTATTTTATTATTAGTATTTCAAAACATCTTGTAGCATGTCATTCATTACAACAATTTCCAACATTAAGTTACAGTGTTGACTTTCCATACAATAGGTTTCACCCATGAGAAGAACCAAATAGTTCTATTGTTGGATCATTCAGATATACATGATCATTTTGTAACATTTTGATTAGTCAAATATTTATTTACATTACTGTTTTCTTCCTCATCTTAATCAAGGCTTTTATTCTGTGCTTCTCTATATGTCATAACTTGTTAACTTCTTTGGCTTACATGATTCAAAACTTCTGAGGAGATGGCAGAGTGGTGAGCAGCAGAGAAAGAGCTTCCCTGAGATTTGGTGTCCAAACACTGGAATATAGCTACATGAGGAAGAGAAGAAGGAGGGAAGTGGGTCCCTGGGACCCAGCAAGGATCTGAAGAAAAATTAAAGCTCATGGTGACAGTGAAAAGAAAAATCACTTCTATTGACTTTCTATTGAAGGGTCCAGTAAGGGCAAACGGACAAGAAAAAGAAATCCAAGGCACTCACATTGCAAGAAACATCTAAATTTATTTTCATTTCTAGATCACAAGTCTTGTATAGAGAAAACCAAAGGACACCTGATAAACCTATTAGATATAGTAATAAGTTGGCATGCTAAAAAATCCACGTAAAAATCAGTTGTGTTTCTGTACACTAGTAATGATCAATCTGAAAATAGAATTAAGAAAAGTTTATTTATAGTAGCATGAAAACTCAAAATAGACTGGAAAAAAACATGGTAAAGAAAACACAATACTTGTGTCTAGAAAACTATTTTTGAAAGGAATTAAAGAAGACCTAAATAAGTGGAAAGACAATCTGTTTTCATGACTTGGAAGACAATATTTTCAAGATGACAATACTCTTGAAATTTATAGAGTCAAACAATCCCCATCAAAATCCCAGCTATATTCTCTACAGAGACTGACCAGATGATCCTAAATTTGGAAATTCAAAGAATATCAAGATAGTCATGAAAAACAGCAAAATTGAAATTTCTGAATTTCAAAACTTGCACCTATCCACTCATTACAAATCTTCCTATAAAAATCTTACACGTCACACAGTGTAGTATTGGCCCAGGGACAGACATATGGACAGGCAGGTCAGAATGAGGACCCCACAGACTCATCTATGTATTGCTACTTGCTGTTTGAGGGAAGAGGCCCAGCCATGAATAAAAAATAAAAGCTTTCTAGGCCCATATAAGTAAGTAGAAGATAGCAAAGAATTTCTTAAGATACAAAGGGCAAAATCCATAAAGGAAAAAGTGGACATATATAACTACATTAAAATAAAACATACTTATCAAAAGGTGCCACAGATAGTAAGAAAGATGAAGCCACAAAATCACAGTAGATTTTATTTACAAGGGTCATAAAGTCAGTAAAGATCAGGCTTGGGAGGTTTCTACTGGGAAGAACTGCATTGACTGTTGGACTCTGGACAATGTATGTGTGTTACGCCTTGGCAGAAAGTTTGTCTGCATTTTGCTCATGTCCAGAGGCTTTGCCTGAGATGAAGATTAAGGCTAGCAGACTAATTAACCTTGCAAAAGAAATTTCAGGGTAGTCTAATGTTGAGGCAGTGGCATGGATGCTGTTGGGGGCTTTTAGCTAGATCTATGTTGAGAATCAAGAGCAGAGAGCCTTGCAGGATGATTTAAAATATTGCAAGTTTGGCCAGAAAGGAAGCTCCAGTAAAGCTGTGGACTGCAAAGAAAGAGCAGAGGAGATCTTGATTGCTGAGAAGGAACAGGAGAATAAAAAGATGGCCTGAGGGCAGCACAGAAAGCAGCAGAATTCCACTCTTTGCAGTCTCAAAATTGTAACAATGAAAGACTTTGCTTTGAGAAGAGAGCTCCAGAGCACCATGTTCCAGAATGGCTGCAGCCTATGGAAGTTGTTGCTTGAGATTTGGTTCATAGGCACTGGACCCCCACAGCCAAGAGAGAAGAAAGCCTGGCTACTGCTCCATCTAACAGCAGATTTTGGCATCATCCAAGTGGCACTGGTTTTAGGAGCATGCAGACTGCAACAGTTGTGGGGTTGTGAAGGATTCCACCCAGATTTCAGAAAAAGGCCTGAGTATACTCCTGAGAGGGCTGTGAGTGTGAAGCCAAAGGTGCAGTGGAGACCCCAGAAGTTTGGACAAGACAGGAACGTGGATTGTCTGAGGAAACCTGCAAGAGAGCAGAGCTGGCCCCAGAGAAAAGCCATGGGAGCTACAACCACAGTCAGTCAGTGCCGTTGGGGTGGAGCCACCTAAGCCTTTTAGAGTTCAAAACTTGCCACAGATTGTCAGGGGTGCTGGAAGTGGAATTGTGGGATTTAATGTTTGGTTTGCTGGATTTTGCAGTTGCTTTGGTCTCATTACTTTGTATTCCCATTTGTAACTTTTGGAATGGAAATGTTTATCTTGTGACATTGAATGTGGAAAGTAGTTAACTTCCTTTTCTTTTGTACAGTTTGCATTAAATCTCAGAGGAAACTTTGGACTTGGGCTTTCCAGCAATACTGAAATGATTAGAAATTTGGTGACTCTTAGAGATGGACTAAGTGCTTTTTTATGGGCTGGGTATATAGCTCAGTGGAACAAACACCTGCCTGGCAAGCACAAGATTCTCAGTTTGTTTCCTGGTACAAAAAAAAATCTTACCATGTAGCCCGGGCTGGCCTTGAGTTCACTATATAGCTCAGGCTGGCCTTGAAGTTCTAAACGCTTTTTTGCATAAAGGGATGTGCTTGAGTCTTTGGGGGTGGGGTGGGGCAGAATGTTATGTTGTATGTCTAGATGTCCCCCCAAAGCCTCATACAGTCAGAGGTGGCTTTTTCAGAGGTGGCTAAATCTAAAGTGTGAATGCTAGGATTAAGGATGTGTGATTAGAAAATCAGTACACTGATTGGTTTGGCTAGGATCAAGGATGTGAATGTTACACCCACCATACACCCACAATATAAGGGACAGAAAAAGTGTTGTTTCTCTCTCTCTCTCTCTCTCTCTCTCTCTCTCTCTCTCTATCTTTTTTTGCCAGTGTCATGAACTGTTGCCCCTCTGCCAGGTGCCACCCTGCCTTGTAGCCAGCTGATTATGGACCAAAACCTCTATAAACTGTGAATAAAATAAACTTTTTCTCCTTTAACTTTGGCCATTGAATATTTTGTCTCAGCAACAAGAAAAATAACTGAGATAAGACCCAACCTGAATATCTACCAGTAGTGATATAATTGATAACTCCTGGCATATTCCAACAATGAGACACCGCACAGCAAGTAACATGAATGAGTCACAACTGCCAAGGGATATCAAGCCATGATGGTGATTCTAAGGAAGAAATCTGTGTGACCCCATGTTTGGAAAACTTACAACCAAGAAAGTCAAGCATGCATTTGCAATCCAAGGATATACACATACGATAAAACCATACAGAAAAGCAAGAGAATACTTAACCTAAAATCAAGAGAATGGTTAACCTAAAATTAAAACCTGATCTATTGGAAGAGGCACAGAATGCCTTCTAGTGGGGTAGTAATGTTCTATTTCTTACCTAGATGACAGGTGTCATGTTATTCTTTCACTTTGATATTTTCTATACTTTTTATATATACACAGGCAGTTTGGAGTTTCCCACCTAATTTACAAGTCCTAGAAGCAGAGAGAGACCCGTGGAAGTCCTCCTGCTGGCAAAGCAGCACTAAGTCACGCCCGATCTGCCGAGAATCTAAGTCGGTGTCACCCTTCATCTTCGGGAGCCTGATTTCCTCTCTGACAGCCTGCCGGCATTCCTGCTGACATTTCACTTGAAAGTAACCATCTGACAGCAGTGAAATTGCTTAGTACTCCTTCAGTGACTTATTTGTGAGCACTTGCCACTAAATAAGAATGATACTTTGCTTTTTTAAAAAACTACATTCACTTTAGAGTAAAACACAGCAAAAATGTTCTGCTGTTTGCTCCTCCCCACCCGCTCTGCCCAGTCCTGGGAATTGAACCCAGGGCTTCGCCCTGACCTGCATCCCCAGCACTTTTTATTTGTTTTAATGTTTAGCCAGGGTCTAAGTTGCCCAGGCTGGGCTTGAACTTGTGATTTCCTTGCCTCAGCGTCCTGTGAGGAGCTGGCTTTGCAGGCGTGTGCCACCGTGCCTGTTTTGTTTCTTGTCTTTGACAGAGTCATCTCCATCTCCTCGACTAGTGGTGACTTGATTCAGGTCATGTTTAAATGATGATATGCATCACCTATTATCTTTTTAAAAAATGCACTTCATGTTTTACTGATATAATAAAGAAGTTAGTTTTCACCAGTACAAATCCCCCAGATTACTAACAGTCCCCAATTTTTATTTGAAGGGAAGACACAATAACCCTGCACCACTCCTCTTAAAATAGCTTCTGCCCTTCTTTATTTGCTGGAAGAAAAGCTGTCTGGCTGCTCCTGGATCCCGCCGAAGGTCACAGCCTTTCCAAGCTCCCGCGGGCGGTGCGCATTTCGGAAATTTTCTCTAAGCTGTAGCCGACCAGGATGAATTGAATGACTGAGGCGCTCATTGCTTGGCTTTTCTCTCTTAGTTTCTCTTCTCTGCGATAGATTCTTTGTAATCCCGCAGGGCAGGAAGATTCGGGTTTCAGCTCAATGCAATTTCCTGTCGGCTGACGGTTCCAGTGCGTGCCGCACAGCGGACCCGAGCGTCCCAGGGCCGTTTGCGCTTCCATCCGCTTAGGGAAGATTTGGAAAACACGTCGGGGCCACTGTGAATGGCAGCGATCGTGACACGGGGTACCAGTTAGCTGTCGCTGGACTACACGTTACCCCCAGACGGAGCAGCCCAGCGCAGCGAGCATTGACGGCCGTACAGTTTCCCAGGCCCGAGGCCCGCAGGGCCGAGCTCCTCTCCAGGTGCAGCGGGCCGGACCGCTCCCGGGCGCCCTCGCCGGCTCCACGCCTGCTGCTGACTGGAAACGCGCGCTCCTCGCTGTGCGTCTCCCCAGGGCCCCGGGGCTGCTCGGCGGGGTCCGGCTTCCTCCAGGGAGCGGCACGACAGGGAAACGGCGAGCCTGCCGTGGCCCATCCTCCTCGCCCTGTCCGCTCCGGAATGAGCGAGGAGCGCGCCCGGGGCGCGGCTGCCAGGCAGCGGGGTCGGTGGGGTCCTCTCTGCGCCCCGACGCCACGCACGAGCTAGAGCGGAGCGGCTCCGCTTTCTAGAAAAGATTTTAACAGCAACGGGGAAAAAACCCACATAACAAGTTTACCATCTTAACGACTTTTAAGTGTACATTTAATTAGTGTGAGACGCATTCACTTCGTCTTGCAGCAGCTTTTTGGAATAATTTGAAATAATTTTTAAAGTGGTATTTTATATGGATTATATTTTAGAGTGGTATTTATAGAGTTGGTGGATGCCGTTAAGCTGCTGTTTTTGTGGTGGTGTTTTGTTTTGTTTTGGTTTGGTTTGACAGTTATTCTTTCTACCTGTCTGTGGTATACCGATTTAAGAAATCCAGTTTTTTTACTCCACACTGGAGTGTCCTTTACCTCTGCGGTGTAAGTCTGTTCTCTCCCTCTCTCTCCCTGTCGCTGTTGCTGTCTCCCCCATCTCTGTCTGTCTCTCTGTCTGTGTGTCTCTCTCTGTGTGGGCCTCTGCCCGCTGACCCTGGGCTTGGCCCTCTGATGTAGCCTGGCGGGTGGCATGGTGGCAGAAGGGACAGGGTACCAGTTCTGAGCTCAGCCGAGCGCCACCCTTTCCGGCTTGCTCTCTTGTTCTTCTGCCGTCACCTTGAGGAGAGTTTGTCCTCTGCAGCTGCGGCCCCGCATGTGGAGCTCAGCTCTCTGAGAGTCACCCAGCCGGCTGGGCCATCGGCTTAGAGCTGAGAGTAGGTCGCAGGCTGGGGCAGCCAGCCTCCCGGCAGCCTGCAGATACTCGGATGGACTCAGAACTGTCCCCCGACATAGGAGAAATAAATGCCAGTGCTGTGTGCCATTGATGTTTTGAAGTTGCTCCTCACAAAGCTTTGGATAAGGGACATTTTGTCCTTCTTCACTCTGCCATCCGTCCCCCGGGCTTCCAAGTGGGCACATACGCATGGCACGGTTGTCTTCCTCTGCAAGGCACAGCCACCAGTCTTAGGGCGGGCTTCAGCAGGAGCAACTCATTCCTGACCTGGCGGAAGGAGAAGAGCCCCTCAGCGCTGCTGGTGTGCGAAGCCTCTCACAGGAGGTCCTGCTCCACACAGGGCGTCTGGAAAGGCGCTGATGCTGCCACAGATGCGCCTTCTCTCTCGGGTTAGAACCGCGTTCTGCAGGACACCTACTGAGTGCTCTGGGGGAAAGTGTGTCAAGGCGATGTTTGGGGTGAGTGATGTTTACTGATGAACTGTAGGTGGTTGGTGATTGGTTTTGATGGATTCAACACAGATGGATTCATGATGGGCAGCAGCCGTGTTAGCTCAGTTGGATATGTTGGTTATTCGTTTATTTCTAACGCTTCAGAGGATCACTTAGAACATTTTCCACAGCGTTTGTTGACCCTTCTGCACCCTCCTTTCCACCTCTCCCCAAGGACTCGCGTCTTGAGAAGGTTGGTGTGTCTGCACGTGCGCCTCACCCTCAATGGAGTTCACACGCAGAGCACCCAGGGCACAACTGAACCCAAAATGTGTTACTCCAATGTCCTGACGTGGTGCTTTTCACGGGAGCCAGTTAACAGATGTTTGAATAAAAAACTTATTGATTAAATAAAGTGACAGATGGAATTGGTTCTCTTGGCCACACTTTTTAAATTGGTTCAAGTAGAGGGATGACAGTGACTCCTAGGATCTCTCTTTGGCTTGAGTCTTTGGGGTCGTGGGAGACTCAGCTGTGACTGCTATCAGCCTGATCCGCGAAGCTCCACCCAGGGAGTGGCGTGGGCGCAGAGGCCTCCAGTTCATCTAATGTGGGGATGGTGCTTCACGCGTCCTGGTACTGTTCACTGCGACCTTGTGAGACGGAGATGCACAAGGTAAGAAAACAGGCACAAGGAGGTTAAAGGGCTGGTTAATGAAGAGTGAGCAGGGACTTCAAAAAACTCTTTCCTGACTCTGAAATGCCAGACCCTTTCTGTTTTAACCATCGTGCCAGATGATGCAACATGATTTATACGAGGACCTTGGTTTTAATAGTGTGCTACTACAAACTTGAGATGGAAAATTCTAAGTCCATATGTTTTTACCATATATACCTTATTGTGTTTTAAAGTATGACTCAATCAGTTGAATGGAAAGTAGTTTTATTAGTGCAAGCTCCTGATGTTAATACACATTCAAAACGGAGAGCCAGAGCTCTGGAGGGAGAGACGTGCCGGGGGTCAGCGGAGCCGTTTGCTTCATTACCTGCTTGGCGTTGCACTTCGAGGCTTCATGCAGATAGGAGGGCCACAAGCTGGCTCCCCTTCCTGATCTCCCAGGGTGTCTCAGCGAGTAACTCGCTTGGCCGTTGGCAGGACCTGAGACGCCACGAAGAAACCCGGGCTTGGGATTCGTGCAGCGGGAGAGCTCTCGCCTGGCAGTGTGGGACCTGGGATCCATCTCCAGCGTGGGGGAAAGACAGGACTCATGCCAGAGCTTTGCTTCAGCGGGGGCTGAGACCTGCGAGCTCTCCCACTACTCTTCCTTCCATCCCTCTTCAAAAGCCTGTAAGCTAGGCACCCTGCACCCTTGGGACCCTGGCACTCAGGCCATTTATTGTGTGTTGCTAGAATGACCCATACTCTCCTTTCTTACGCGGTTATCATCAATCTCTAACTCAGTGCTCTGCAATGCATTTGGATCACAATCCACAGTGACTGACAGCCAGCCTGGTCTGAATTTGGGCTGTGGCACGTATTCCTTCTCTCCATATACAGTTTATGCCTCTCTCTTCATGTATCCTGGGAAATTCCGATCATATCAGATGCTATGGACAAGTAGAATCACAGACATCTGTGGCAGAGAAGAGTGTACGTCGTCTCATCCAAAACTCTCAGGTGTAAGGAAGGACAGTGAGTCTCATCCGAGGGGAGTGACTGGAGTTAAGACCTCCCACCCTGTGTCCTGGGCGCTTCCCACTACATTAGGTCCTTCCCTACAGGTTTCACACATCCAGGAGAGGCCCAGTGGCTCATCTGAGGCAGGGGCTGAATACGTCAGGCTGTGGCTTGGCTCACCGGTGTTGCTGTAATAGAATGACCAAGACCAACTGATAAAGATTAGAGGTTCGCCTCTTACCATTCTGGAGGGAGGAAGTGGGGTCCAGGGCCTGTATGTGGTGAGGGCCTTCTTGTTACCTTCTGTGTTCTGGAATCTTCTGCATTTTGCCCCTGCCAAATTCACCTTATTTCTGTCATGACAAAGATCCCACATTGTATCAGAAAGTAAAGACACTGAAAGTCACCTAGTTTTACTTGTAAAAAACATGTTTGTAAAAACATGTTCACCACAAGGAAAAAGGCCTGTCCTTGTGATCCAAATGTCAAAAGACTATATCCTCCTTTCAATTAGGTCGCTATTACACAAAAACAGTGATGTCAAAATAATGAGTTAAGGACAAGGTGGTGGCTGAAGTCATTATCTTTCAAAACAATGGTTTATAACTTCATGTGGAAGAACAGTTTTCTAGAACAAATTTTCTACTAAATTTAGTTTCCTTCAACAAACTTGTTCTAGTCTCCAGGTTCTGAGTCAAGCATCCTTGGAATTACTAAAAAAAGTGCTCAGTGTTCTAAAAAGTCTTTTTTTCCTAGCAAACAGACTCAGAAACAGTTTTTATGATCAGATACAAAATAAGTACAGTTTTAGTTTAAATTATATTGTGAGAGGTATGTAAATATTTCTTCTCTGTTCTAGCAAAATACATTACTCAGCTCAGGGCTTTGTTAGCATCCTTTTTAGCTAGTGATTCTGAGTTATTAGTCTTAGGACTTGTACTGACTTTTTAAAAATGATTGAGGGGCCTAGCTCAGTGACTCACGCACTGGTAAGCGCAAGGTTGTGAGTTCGATCCCTGGTACCAAAAAAATAAAAAAGAATAAAAATGATGGTTTTTAAGGATTATATAATCATATTTATTGTATTAGAAAGTAAAACTGAAAATTT